>JASVER010000121.1:950107-1033351 GCA_030449065.1 Oceanodroma leucorhoa | reverse complement strand
GGACATGGTTTAGTGGGCATTTGTACTGGGTTGATGGTTGGACTCGATGATCTTAGAGGTCTTTTCCAACCTTAATGATTCTATGATTCTATTCTATGATTCTAAATAATGTTATTACTTTGCAACTGTGAACATATTTGGTATCAGACACATTAATAATGCTCTGATCTCATTCCAAAGAATTCTGTCTCAGATGAACATTTGCTTCACCTGAGATATAGCAGCTCTGTCAAACACTGTCGGCCAACCGAAACTCGTAAGTGCTTAAACGTGCTATTTTTTAACTTCCCTCCTCCCTCCCAGGCACATCCCGAGCAGCTGGCACCCTGCCATTACAGAAGCCGTGGGTTCGCAGGGACGCACCGAACCGGCTGCAAACGGGGCAGAAAGCTGCTGGGAGATGGTTGTGCGGGTGGGTGGTGGCAATGCGGGGCACCGGGCACCGCGTGGCACTGGAGCGTGCGAGTGCCGGCTAGGCCACGTTTCCCTTCTTCGTGTCTCATTAATGTTGGTCCGGACGAGCAGGCCGGGCTTCGGGCAAGGTGGTTTCGGCCCAGCGGGAGGGACCTGGGGGTCACTGCCCGTACCAGGACTTCATGGTCCTGTCAGTCAAGTGGCACAGGCGTCCCCTAAGCTGCTTGTGCCACGACACGACGTCTTCTGTGACCCTCATCTGCGAGGCCGCGGAAGGGGCTGACTTAAATTTCGAAGCTATGAGAGAAGTTGGGGAAACTCTGTCGTGAGGCTGAGCGCGTTACAGCCCGGCGCTGCCGAGACCGGAGGGGCTGGGAGCTGGCGGCCGGGGGGACCAGGCATCTGCCGCCTCACCCCGTACGCGGGGGTACCCGCGTACCCTCCCTGGCTTCGCTTCGCTCCAGGGAGGCCGCCGCGGAGCCCCGGAAGGGCCCGGCTCGGGGGGGAGGTCGCTGTGCCCCGCGGCCCCGCTCAGCCGCCGGCAGGAGCCCGACTCGGCCCTCCCCGCTCCGCTCCGCCCGCCGTTGCTAGGGACGCCGTTTACGACAGTCTCCCGGCCTCGCCATACGGCGGGGTTGCTGCACGGCTGCTGCGCGGCGGTTGGTTTCCGGCGGGGACTGGCAATGGCGTCCGGGTTTGAGAGCGAGCGGAGCTTGGCGGCGCGCAGGGAGCGGCGGCAGCGGCAGCGGGAGGTGCTGCTGGCGCAGGTGGGGTGCCCGGCCCGGCCCGGCCTGGCCTTTCCCGGGGCCGCTTAGCCTCCTCCCTCCCCCAGGCTGGGTGCTGGGGAGGCCTCGTCCTGCGCGGCAGCTGGAGGAGGGGGAGGCCTGGGGAGAGCCCCTTCTGCCCCAGGGGAGCTGGGCCGCGGTACCGGGAGTGGCAGAAAGCCAGCGGGAACTTAATTGTGAGTGACAGCCACCTGACTTCATGTGTTTTGCCACTTGTAGTGGAATCGATCCCCTTGGTATTTCACTTAGTACGTGTTTCTGTGCTTAACGCCTTTGGAAAGAGTGGTCGGTCTTCTTTACACCCTCTCTTCAGGTATTTGTATACATTGATGAGATGACACCACCTCCACGGCCCGGCCTTCCCTTCTCTAGGCTAAACAGTCCCAGCTCTCAGCCTTTCCTTAAATGAGACATAAAAGGCAGCACCTCCTCCTTGTCTTTGTGGCCTGTCTTTCCTAAAGAGTCAGTATCCCTCCATTACAACACTCCGCTCAGGGAGCAGTAATAACTTGTAATAACTTGGACAGAAGTGGGATAGCCTGTGTTTGTGGAGCCAGGATGTTACTTGCTTGGTTATATCTTGCTGTAGTGTTAGCCAAGAATTAGGAGGCTTCCACTCACAGATGCTTTGGTAGAGTTTCTGTGACTTGGAGACCTGTGCTAATCCTGATGCATTTTATTCAAAAACTGCTTATATGCCACATTTGGTACTTGTGCAGTAAGCTGCTGATTTTTGTTGTAACTTGTAGGTTGAGTGAATGATAAAATAGTAAATGGTACATCAGTTAGATGACATGACTTGTTTTGAAGTTTAAGGAGTGAGGGGTAACTGTGGAAAGAAAAGTGTAAGAGGAGGACAGAGTATGGAAAAAGTATGAGGTTGTGATGATGGGCTTTTGGGAGATGGAAGGCCAAAGTAAGCAGCAACCAAATCTTACTGGGCAAAGATATTTTCAGAAAAAAAAGTAGTGGGAAAATGGTCTGAATAGGCTGAGGCTTAAATGGTAGTGATGTCTTTTCTCAAGGCAAAGTAGGTAGACAGAGGATTTCAGATAATATATTGTGTGGGTGTCTCCCTTGCACTGTTGTAGAACCGATTCTAGGCAATAGAAGTTCCCTTTTCAGTGACGTCACAAGTGTGGGGTGATCCTGCACTGTGTGCTTCCTCCTTTTTGGCAAGCAGTTGAAGGGAAATTCCTTTAACTTAGTAATAGTGAATCATACTATCCTGCAAAAGTTTGTTAAGATGTCTTTTGCTCTATTTGTACTGCTGTATGATATGTTTTAAGAGTGCTCCTTTGCTCAGTTCAACCTCTTGGATGTTCAGAAAATACTTTTAACTGGAAGCAAGTGAAACTTATGTAGGACACCATTATGCTACTTTACCTCTTCTCAGTTGGTACCACTTGTACAGCAAGATATCTGGGGCAATGCCACTCTCTCAGAATCATAGAACAGCCTAGGTTGGAAGGACTTTGAAAGATCACCTGGTCCAACCTTTTGTGGGAGACGAAGCCTAGATGAGATTGTCTAGCACCCTGTCCAAAATGTCCTGATTTTGGTATATCTCATATTTGGGTTTTGTTTTTGCTGTAATATTTTAAAAAGAGAAGAGAGGAGAGGCAAAGACATTAGTTTTGAATGGAGAAGAAGGGAAAACAAGGCACAAATAATCTAAGGATGTTCAGTTAATTAAAGGGCTTTTTGGCTTCTTCCTAGCTTGTGACCTATTCGATTAGGTCGATAAAAAGAAAGCGGAAAGTGATATAAACAAAAGTGGATTAGGATGTACTGGGATTTCTCCCACCTGACAGAACTTGGAAGGGCCCAAGCGATAATTATCCTGAAGGAAGATCTGATTTTTGTCTGGGTTTGAAGCTTTGTTACAGGAAAAAGAATCAACCCTGAGGGTTGATGGGAAGTGATGTATTTCTGAGATCCCATTTTTCCTTCCTGCAAAATCTCCACACTAGGAAACACAAGGCCCTGGATAATTTCTTACTGGGATGTAGTTTTCCTAGAGTGAGCAAGATAATTCTTGACATTTAGCTAAATATTCTAATACTGGTTAAAGCCTTCACCATGATCTTAAGATCTAAAATGACAAAAACTGATGAAAACAAAGCTTATCAAAAGTCATAGAATCATAGAACAGCCCAGGTTGGAAGGGACGTCGAAAGATCGTCTGGTCCAACCTTTCATGGAAAAGGGTGCCTAGACGAGATTGTCCAGCACCCTGTCCAATCGCATTTTGAAAACATCCAGCGATGGGGACTCCACCACGTCCCTGGGGAGGTTGTTCTAGTGATTGGTTGTTCTCACTGTAAAAAATTTCTTTCTTATGTCAAGATGAAACCTCTCTGGGTGCAAATTGTACCTGTTGTCCCTTGTCATCTCCATGTGGCTCCTTGCGAAGAGAGAGCCTCTGTCCTCTTTGTAGCTGCCCTTTAAGTACTGGAATACTGTGATGAGGTCCTGCCAAGCCTTCTCTTTTTCAGGGAGAAAAGACCTAACTCCTTCAGCCTTTCCTCATAGGGCAGGTTCTCCAGCCCTTTGGTCATCTTCGTGGCCCTCCTTTGGACCCTCTCCAGGCTGCCCTCATCTTTCGTGAGTCGTGGGGGCCAGCACTGGACACAGTACTCCAGGTGTGGCCTGACAAGCGCTGAGTAGAGGAGGATGATCACGTCTCTATCTCTGCTAGTGATGCCCCTGCCGATGCAGCCCAGGATCCGATTTGCCTCTGTTGCTGCAGCGGCGCACTGCTGACCCCCGAAAAGCTCGTTGTCCTCCGGGACCCCCAGGTCCCTTTCAGCAAGGCTGCTCCCCAGCCACGCAGATCCCAGCCTGTACCGGGCTCTTGGGTTATGTCATCCCAGGTGCAGGACCTTGCACTTGTCTTTGTTAAACTTCATACAGTTCTTGCTAGCCTGCTCTTCCAGCCGCTCCAGGTGTCTCTGTAAGATGGCTCGCCTTTCTGACGTGTCCATCTCACCACCCAGTTTGGTGTCATTGCCAAACATGGTGAGGGTGCTTTCAGTCCCATCATCCAGATCATTTATGAAGATGTTGAGCAGTGTGGGGCCCAGTATTGATCCTGAGGCACTCCACTTGTGACAGGCTGCCAGCCTGAGTAAAAAACATTGATAAATGGCTGCTTTTTGTAAAAGCCTTTTACAGCGTCAGGCATTGTTGCAGTAGTTCATTAAATAATAATTGTCCTATTTTTTTGTTTGCTTCCATTTGCATCAGCACCTTAACATGAAATAAAAGTGTTTGTGAGGATGTTTTTTAAAAATTTTGGTGTAACTTATTCTTTGCAAACATCTGTGAATCATTTTTGCTTCTTTTGTTCATATCTCTAAAATACTATTAAAGAAAGAGATGTAACATTAAACACCTTTGTGATGTTTTTATAGTAACTGGATTGTGGTATTAAATATGCTGCAATCTGTGGAAAAAGTAATGAATTTGTATTTATCCTCTCATCATGTTTAGGTAAGTCTCAATTCAGGGACTCAGTAAAGCTGAGAAGGTTTGGTTGCAGTAGTGTTGGAGAAACGCTACAGCAATGAGCCAAAGCTGCTCTCAGAGAAAAGAGTGAAGTCAGGGATAAGAGCACTTATTCATACAGGGGATGTGGGGGGAAAGGGGGCAAAGGTTGGTTTTGGCAGAGTTTGAGTTGGTACTAGAAAGCATGATATCTTGAGTGTAGGGGCTATGCTTCTTACCATTAGGATATGTCTCAAGAGGTCTTGATGGTAATGTAGCTTCATAGGTCAGTGTTAATACATTCTTGTAGGTTTAGGTGCTGCTCATCAGCCTTGTTGAAGAATATTAGAAAAACTGGTTGGAGGTTTTAGAATGAAACTAAATCTCGTATTTTTTCTTATCAATAAGATGTGCTGTATTACAAGGTATGTATGTAGGATCTGTGTTGAATTTTGTGATTTTTTTTCTCTTTGATTTGAACAAGAAACAGACCGTCATTGTATTGTTCAGTATGTTTTTAAAATGCCTTGTATAGAAATTTCTCCTAGATGGAAATCTTAAAAACATCTGGAACTTTTGTGCGATGCTAAGTAAAACCAAATGCACAACCCTAATTTTCTGTATACAGCAGTGGGCTCAGAATTGACTTTTACCACTCAAGACTAACAACTGGGGAGTAAATAGGTCTATAAAGATGCTACATCATTGCTCAGACCAAAGCTAATCAAGTGGTAGAAGTTACTGGGAAAGGGACAAAGAACAAAGGAAATGATTACACAGACATATTACTGATTTCTGTGTAATATCAAATAGGGTATGCAGTCCTGGTCCCAGCAGCTCGAGGAGAACTGAACAGCCTTGGAGAAGGTGGGAAGAAAGGTATCAGAGATGATCTTGGTACAGACTGTCCAAGGAGACTAAAGGTTTTGAGATGGGGAAAAATAGGCTGAAAAAGGTCAATATGAGAGAATTCTGTAAAATCGTAAGTGATACGGGGAAGGGAATAGAGAATTGCTATCTGCTGTTTCTTTCGACACAAGAACTAGGTTGCATTAAGACATTTGCAGGTAGCCAGCTCAGAGCAGAGCAAAGAAATGAACTTTCAGATGATGCACAGAGAACTTGTAGGGCCTCTTGTATAGCATGTTGCAAATACTGACACTTCACTTCTAGCCAGACAAGAATAGCCTAAAAGCAAAAAAGTTATTGATTGAAAAGCTGCTGAGCCTCAAATTGCTGGAGGATACAGGAATATTTTGGACACGTCTCACTTTGGGCTTAACCCTGTATCCACTTTCATCAGCTTCCCTGGACATTACTGGACATCTTTCAGTTGGGATCCTAGCTTAGATTCTCAGTTCGGAGAATGACAGAGCGCTGAGAAATGCAATAGAGGGAAGCAGGATGGAGTATAATTTGTGAAATACTAGGCACTATGGTTTTATGAGTCTATTTTTTTGCAGAGTGTAAGAAGGGGTCTTGAGACAATGACATGGTTTCCTACAGGATTTAACCTTTAGAGGTGCTTGGTCCCTATATGGTCATTGAGAAACTTTTGCAGTATGACTTTTCAGCTTCTTACATGGAAGTACACATTCTAGAGTCTGTGTTATTTTTCCGTGGTGTTACCTTTCCGCTTCTGAGCAACCTAAAGCTAAGTCAGACTCCATGACTTTCAGGGATTCTCTGGGGTGCATTGGGTAGCACTTAAATATACGTTAATGATCAGATGTTTTTTGTTGCTGCTGTTTGTGGAATTGTTGTGTTCATCATCATATGTATGTCCTTGAACTATTTATTTTCCTTGCAGTAAGAACTAAAAGTTGAAGTAAGGAGAGGACATGTTGAAGGTTGTTAGTTTCCACCCCGCCCCCCTTTCTGTACCAGAGTTTTGGAATGTGTTAGCAAAAGTGTATCATAAGCATTTTATCCTATTTAAGTCAGTGTGGAACAAAGGAGGCTACCGAGTTTCCTTTATCCCTATCTTGGCTGACAGAGAAATTTAGGAATGAAACTTTTTTTTTTTTTTTTTTTTTTAAGAAACTCATTGCATGTTTCCTCTTCCCATTTATGGACTGAATAACCTAACATTAAGCTATGTAAAATGGCAAAATTTTTACAACTTCTCATGTAGCTACTCTGTTATTTCTGTGCAAAATCAATTTAGCATTTTGTAACATGGAAGCATGAGGATGTCGTAGTTGCCATGTCAGTACTCTGCTGTCTGCTTTTCAGAAATGGGACTGACTTGCTGCCACCTTTTTGCTGACAGAATAACATTTCTGTCTCCCTTGAAGTTGAGAGACACTGTAACTTGCAAAGCCTGCAGATTAATGTATATATATATATGAGATACATATATATATATAGGATATAGCTATATATGTAGTATGTACTAGTACTTCACACGTGGTGACATAGTACCATTTAAAACAGCATTTGATAAAGTAGTTAAATCTTCTATATTTAGCTTAAGTAATTGATGTTGTCCCCATTAAGTATCACATATCTAGCAATAGTCAGTACTTAGCTAAGTTTGAACTCTATTTTTGGTTTTTATGTTTTGAACTTTTCTTAATAAACTCTATTTTGAATCAAGTTAAAAACAAGTTTTGTCACGAGCAGGCATGAAAATCTTTCTTTTCCTCTGCCCGTTCAGAAAAAGAAGAAAGCAGAAAACAGACAAATGAAAAAAACTAACCTCCCCTTGGGGGTACTCTGCCTGAAGTTTTATGCAGGAAAAAAGTTGCAAATGGCAAATTAGCTGGTAGGGTTTTTTTGCTTCCCTACTTCTTACTGGGGAAGGAAAACCAGTCCTAATTTTAAAAAAATTAAATATTTTTGAAGTTTATGAACTCCTAAAGATGTTAATCTGTTCATTAAAATATGTATATTATTGATAATGTCAGTAAGTGAGAATGGATTAATGTCTTAAGTGTATTGACTTTCTGTGTTTTACTTAGGTTATTTTGATTATGGTTAGACTGCCTGCTGCTATAGTGGTGGAACAGAACTGGGAGAAAACTACTGCAAGGCTTTATCTCAGTGCATTTTGACTGTCTTGCTTGCAAAGACAAAAAAAGAGATGTGCAGGGACATTTCACGTGTGGCTAATGTAGCCAAGACAGTTATTTGGTGGTTGCAGTCTTGGAAGCTCTTGCTTTTTGCTTTGAGAAAGACACTTGGGAAGCTGCGTAGGTCTTTGCTTCTGATAATCTGAGAAGTTTGCAGAAATGACTGTACTTCAGCAGTTCTGTTTCTGGAAAGATCAGATGTTCAGCCAACTCACCTTAAGGAGCTTTTAGTTATAAAATATTGGAAATTATTAGTCTATCTTCTGTTCTGTAGAGTGTGTAGTTGGGACTAAGATAAAAGGGAGCTCTTCAACTCTGGTTCTTGATAGGACAGTAAGGAGTCTGAGAGAACCTTCACTATCTCTTCAGAAGTAATTCTCCCCAAATCACCGAGCTCAGTAGAAGAATCTGGGATTAGCTCACTCTTGCAGATTCCATATCCACAAAAATCAAGCGATTAAATATATAGTAGATTTTGAAACAGTTATAGAAATAGAATATGTTTCTTTAGTACCTTTTACTTTTAAAACAAGCTGAATAGAAGAAGTTGCTTCTTGTGGATTTTTTTTTTTTAATTTATTTACTGTTTCATGTTTTTTGCCCGTTATGAACTTACACTTCTTCTGAAGAACGAAAATACCACCCCAACTCATTGATTGAGATTTCTCTTATAGATTTTGGAAACGTATTCTTTTATTTGTGTAGTCTGTCCTCCCAACTGCACTGGTAAAACCCAGCAGCTGGTAATGTTTATGATAATGATCAGTAATCAAATAATTAAGTGTTGACATGCAAATTTTTATTAAGCCCCAGAAATAGCGTCTTGTTTTGATGAGTGTGATAGTTCAGGACACTACTGTTTTAGTTTGCAAGTTTAGAATGAGAAAATAATCTGATAGGTGTTTTGGTAAGTGCAGGGATGTATACTTTTCCTAGACAGGAGTGCTTTTTTTTTGGTAAAAACTAGCAATAATTTCATTTTGAATTATTCTTGCATCTGTGCTATGACATGGTATTTCTGTACTTCAGGGTTGCTCTTCTGTTACTTGTTTTTTTTCGTGGACTTTGAGTCTTTCACTCTTTGGTCTCTGAGGGTGATGTGATTTGACCATTTCTTGTGCAGAAAATCTTGTTTTTTAATTGTTAAGGATTACTGATAGATTCCAAGTTTCTCTTGATAGCAGTACGTACTGATATAGAAAAGTTGGGTGTAGGTAAGTAAGACCTCACTCAGTATTTCAAACAAATAAGATATGTTCTTGAAGCAATGTAAATAAAATGATACCTTGAAACAGGTTCATTGCACAAAGAAGAAATTGTGTGTTTAGTTTTACTTATTTAGGTTCTTGAAAAAATTAATTTGAGATGTGCAAGCCATTATTTTTGGAAACATCTTGTTTGATGCTTTTGACTTAGACCTCTACCTTTATTTTTGTTTTACATTTTTTGATTTATTTTCTTTGCAAATACAATCTAAAATTTAAAAAAACTCAACGTGTGACAATATAACTAAGTTTGCTGTATTTGAGCTCTAAACAAGCTGTGAAATCAGCAGGTTTTCCTGGTGAAGTTTGATTAGGTATTTCCTCATAAAAACCTAACCATTGGGTTGTTGCCGTGATTAGTATTTGCCAAGGTGATGGAATGCTTTGGCAGTATTTTACACTTCAGTTTTCAGTGGAAAATTACAGAAATTTCTCCTTAGAAATTAATAGCAAAACATATCACTGTTAGGGGTTATAGAGCTGTTTATTTGTTGGAAGTTGCTTTTGTGCTGTAATCACCTCCTTTTTGTTCTTTCCGTTTTAAATCCTTTATGAATTGTTACATCCCTGACACTCTCTGTCGAAGGAAATAAGCATGTCAATATTACTATACTCACTTAAATCTTTGAGTGATATTAGGGGAGTAACAGCACTAAGAAATGAATACTGCCTTTTTGCAAAAGGTTTTCAGACTTCAGACAAAGCACCTCTATACGCATTTTTGCAAGCAACATCTTTGGTTTAACAGACAGGTCATTCTAGGAGGTGAGTGATGTCTTCATTGTTATATTCTGTAAGTCCTGCCTCTAGAGCTTGCTCTGCCACAGGAGTGGAGAGGTCCTACATTAACATGAAGTGTCTGCCTACAGTTTCCTAGCAGTGGTAGTTACCATCGTGTAACTGGTTATCTGCTGTGTCTGCAGCTGTGCCAGCAGAAGCAATTACTGCCTCCCAAATGTTTCTGACTGAAGGTTGACATCTCCTACAGTCTGCTCTTTAAATTGCATGTCTAACTGTTCTGTAATGATTATTGATCACAAGAAGCTTAAATGATTTCAGTAATGGTCATTTGGGTGACCTGTTTTCTGTGCCTTTTGGCAGGCGAAAATGACAAAGAGCAGTGATGTTTCAGGAGGTGGAGGTACAGGCAGCACTCTGACTCAGTTGTGATTTGGCAAGTTGGGGTGGAAGCTAAGCCCTTTCTTGTGTTTCTACTGCTGTCCTCCTTGGGAAAGCTTTGTGGATGTGACAATAATTGGAATATTGAGGGTAGAAAAACCAGTCTAAGCATTCATGAAAATAAGTGTGTTATTCAGGTAGAGAATTGGTGTAAGAGCATCAGAACTGCAAGGAAGGGTATGTTCAGGTTCCCTGAGCTTTGGGGTGATGGAAGCTGGGAGGGTAATACAGGCCCCAGCAGCCTTTCTGATAGCTGAATATTGGAACTGGTAAATGAGTGGAATAAATTGTGTGATAGGATGGGAGGTGGTCCTGACATTAGAAATAAAACCTCATTGTTTAGATTTTGGGTGCCTTATGTTAAAGTCTGAAGGACTGAGCTAGGTGTTACGTCTTCTGAGTTTGTCTAACAGAAAGCTGTTGCCAAAAGGAGTTTTTCCACACTTCCTCTTCCTGTTCCCTTCCTCCCCAAAGTGCACATTTTTTTCCTCGTTCCTTGCGCTTAAACTGGTAGCCTTGATGACCTTGCCAGAGGGCCAGCTTGGAAGCTTGATCTGCAGGAAGCTGCACCGTGCTCTTGGTGAGATTCATTTTGTGTCAGAGTAGTCCTTGAAGTCCCTCGAGGCTGGCGGGCAGGGACAGGCCTGTGCAGGGAAGGTGGTGGGAGTGCGGAGGGGAGAGGTATAGGAACGGAGCCCTGCCCTTCAGTGGCAGGTAGCCATTAGAGCAGCTTAGCTGTCGCTCTCTGTGTTGGATGTTTTTGTCACGCTGTCTTGATCTGGTGTTGTGCTGTGGAGTTTCTTCTGATTGCTTTTTGGAGAAAAAGGAAATTTTTCTTCTTTTGGATGGAGAGGTTGGCTCAGTGGTGATGATTATCATCTGAAGAGCTTAGAGGTTGACCACAGTTAAAGGTGGGAAATTACATGGTCTCTGTAGCGGTATGGAAAATTTTCTCTGACCTTGGTGAGAGCTGAAATGGTACATGGAGTTGGGGTCAGGAAAGAGTGTTGGTCAGGGTTTCTGTGGGCTGGGGAGGGAGTCCCCTAGGTGAGGCATGTCCACTTCTGGACATGTTTGGGGGACTGTCATGTAACAACCTCCATTTATTGGACAACCTAAACCTTGGCTGTTGGCTGTGTCTTTGATCTTTTCTGCTTCTTCTTGGGGTGGCACGGTATAATTTTTACAGCTTTTGATGTTTGTGTCTGCAGTGTATTACAGGCTGTTTGGAGCAAGTTTTATTCTTCATTTAGCAGCTACTGTTGTCAGCAACCATGCAGGCTGGCCTTAATGACCCACCTAATGAAAACCAGAAAGCACTTTCCCTGAACTTGGTTTCCTTCCGCATTCAGATGTGGCTGTGAAATCTAAGACCCTTTGGCCTGCTTGTGGTAAAGACTACAAAGTTTGGCTCTGTTCACCTTGGCAAACATTGCTAACATAATGCTGTAGAGTAGTTCTTACAGCACCTTACCAACAGACCTTTCAGAGTGCTTTGCCAGCTTTATACTTCACCTCATGCTTGTTGCAAAGGAGACTATGAGCAACTTTATTAGGGTGTCACAGAAGTACGTAATGTAGCATGGTGCTTGCCCTTCTTGACTGGGTGTTGCTTGTAATGGTCCTCTGTGTTTGTGTGTAGCATGCCATTTGCATAATTAATGCATTACTTTGAAATAGAGGTATTTCAGAAATATAGCATCCTATATTTATGGAGGAAAAACAAAAAAATATTGCAGTGGTGACCTAAAATGTACCTAATCTTAAGTACTCATCTGTAAGGGGGAAAGGATAAATTGTTGGATATTTTTGTGCTATCATAAAGTATAAATGAACCTTAATGTGAATTAAATGCTTGAACTCCTGCGGGTTGAGAGATGTGAAACTATTAGAGTTGGCCTTTGCAGCATAGAATGATAAGTCTGATGGGGACTTAATTATAAAATGTAGAAAAGGAGGAAAAACTAGTTAGGTGCTAGTAAGCCCTGCATCATTATAAAAGACAAGTAGAATAGAAAGGTAAGGTTTGAAGCTAATAAAGTAGTGTAGACAGATTTTCCTCCTCCCCCCACTTGAAGTAATTGTGTGTGTGTGTGTGTGTGAGAGGAAAATATTCACCAACAATAGAAATGAATATTGTAATTTGATGGTAGAGGGAGCTAGAGAGTTTTTAGAGAAAGAGGATCAGAGCGTATCGCTGCTAACTTTCTAGTCTTGTGTTAAAATGATAATTTAGGTGAAAATACAACTTCTTTCATCTTTTTAAATCTCTAGGCAGCTTTCTCTTTTTTTATTTTACATATGGATATTGTTAAGAATCTTCTATATTTTGTATCTTTGTCTAAGAAGAAACAAACTTTCACCTGATACTTTTGTGCCTGCCTCTCGCTTTTTAACAGTCTGGTGGTATTGCCACTACAGATTCGTCTTGCCCAATCCTGTTTCATTTAGTATTCAGGAGACAACAGTCTGCAGTTTGATGATGATTTCTAGTCATTCTGTGTTCTGAATATGTATTTGTATACTCCAGCCAAAACGATGAGCCACCTCTTTTATTAGGATCATGTATCTCAATTACCTAAATACTTGCCTGTATTTTTTCTGTGTATTCTTAGATCTAATAAAAAGTATAAGAGCTCCTTTTGTGCCTTCTTTATAATGTTAGATTCATTTTATGCAGTATATATTTGTAACTTCAGTAACATGAAGGAAATGGTGCATTTCAAATAAAATTACTTGTTATTATAGAGAAGACTAAGAGGCTAAATCTTCCTAGACAAGCAAAGAGCATATTAAATGAAGACATGTTGACAAGCTGATCTTGATTGGCCTTTATTTGAGGTGTTTATAGATTTATATGCCCAAGAGGTGCTGAAGGGGTGGAAGGGAACTGTTGACTCCAGTTGCAGGTCTTTCTCAACCAAAAGTGAAATGGAGTATGCGGAAAGCCTGCCCTTTTCCCGGTCTAAATGTTGGGAACATGTTTCACGTTTACTTGTGGAGCAAACAGGTTTGGAGTCTGTTTTTGTTGTGTTTTTTCCCATCTAGAACTATATTCAAGTTCCCTTTATCTCTGCTGTTTCACCTCTGTCCAGTTATAAGCTTAAGTTGTGTGTGTGTGTGTGTGGCTTGTAGACACTTTGTGACTTGCATAGCTGAGGTTATTACCCTTCACTTGTCCATGAATGTGGCACGCTTAGTTACTTTATTTTAGTCAGATGAATGTATGTTTAAGACAGAAGGGTCATCGTCCTGGATGGGGTTAGCCAGCGAGCTCTCTGGATCATGGAGACAGCAGGAAGCGTACCTGCATTTTTTGGAGTCCTGGGTGGTTTTGATGACTCTATGTTATGCTTAACAGCTATTTCACTCTGAGTGAATCACAGTCCTGCTTACTCTTTTGTTGTTTTGTTTATTTATAAACTGGAAAACTGTTTTGATATTGGAATAAATGTTTCAATGTGCTCTTAACTCATTCTTCCTTTAGCCCTCCCTTTTGAATTTTAAGATGTAGCATTCACTCTTGTAGACTGTCAGCTTCATTCTAGAGATGGAAGTCCCAGTCTTGGCCTCTTTGTTTGAGCTGACTTAAACTATTTTTTTTTTTTTTTTTGGTTTTGCAAAGTCCCTTCTTTTAAAATTAAGAGGGCTGGATAGCAGCCTTGCTTTGCTTGCATTTAAGTGCATTGGAAAGTTTATCACCTTCTGGGGCTTCTAAGAAAGTAGACGATGAAGGTTTAAAAGGATGCTTTGTTTGGGCACAGATGTGTAGTATTTTTATTTTTTTTGTTGTTCTTTGTGCCACTTTCAATATTGCTAATGACAATGTTCAAAAATACAACAGCACTTCTACCTTATGAGTTAGCTTTTTTTTTTTTTAAAACTTTTAATCTTATTTTTTGGCATGTTTTCTGTTCATTGAACTCTTACAGTGTACTGGTCATCCTCCTGCAAGCCTTGTTTTCTATCAGTGCAAACGCTGCAGATTTCCTTCTTGGCTGTATCAAAAAAGAGAAACTGGCCCATGGTAGGGAGGTTACTGTCTTGTGCATTGCACAGGCTTGTACCTAGAGTTTGTTACAGAGAACTAATAGCTGACCAGGAGGAAAGACTTCAACTGGTTGTCTAATCTCCTGAGATTTTTTTTTTTTTTTAATATTGGTCTTTTTTAAACTTGTATATGATCTCTTGGCTTATGATTGAAAACTTTCTGGTAAAACTTGGTGTTTCAGGATGAAAACCAAAGTCCACCTTTAGTTTTTGCTTTGACTTTGGTTATTCAAAAAAACCCCAAAACCTACAAACAAACAAAAAACCAAGAGCAAGCTTGAACTTGCAAGACTTATCTCCCACAAAATTAGGGTTGTAATAATACAAAATAACTTTCCTCCTGTTTAATCAGGTATGGTGATGTATTGCACTTTGGGATAAAGAGTTTTCTAATGGCAAGTGATATTTAAGCAAACTTGTTTGTGAAAGTCATGTTTCTGCTGAAAGTAATAGAGGGAACTTCAGAAGCTGAAAAGGTTGTTACTTTATTGATGTGCTTTATAAAAATCCTTTTCAGGAACTGAAACTGTCTTCAGTGATTATGATTTTTTCAGAAGTAGTAGTAAAAGTATTTCTAGTTTTATCTCCCTAACCAGAAAGGGAAGAACATTCTGCAGCCCAAATTGCTAATCCTTATATACTCCTTGAGAGCATGGACTCGTGCAGTTCCAAGTTTTGCACCTGGCTGAGGTATTTTCAAAGTTGAAAGTGCACAGAGATAGGCTTGCTAACTTCTCAAATTGACAGATAGCAAGCTGTGCTTTGCAATGGGGTTATTGCCCAGAGAATTTTTTGAAATAGAAAATCGGAAGTCCACTATATTGTATCATATGCAGTTCATGAAGGTTGTAAGAACAGAAGACTTCTCAGAATGAAGAATAGAAGTTGATTATCTTCCTGTCACTCCCATTTAGGATGATAGGATGAAATCAGTGCTAGAGGAGCTGCAAAGCTGTAGCTTGAGAAAGGAGGGTGCATAATATGTTTTAGCTGAATTTCCCCTTTAACATGTAGTCCAAAAGTATTTTTATTGCAGTCCTCTAAAAGGAAAACTTCTCAAGCACAGTTCTCAACATTGTGTATGGTTGTGTCAGTGTGGCTTACAAAGATGTGTCTGTAAGTATATGCTACTGAAATCCGCCTAGTTATTTTTCTTTTCTGTTTGTCTTAGGCCAAAATCAGTTATGAAAAGGAGCAGAGGCACAAGCTGCTAAAGCATCTACGAGGTGAAGATACGTGGATGCTTGCTGATGTGAGTGAACGTGTGGAACAACTGGAAAAGGTGACGGAACTTTTTGATGTAAATCATTGAATCAATGATGTAAATTGTTGAATTGTGTTGGAAGTGAACACACTTTACAGCATGTTTGTATGAACAGAAGGCTTTGAGGACTTTAAGATGATCTTTAAAAACCTCTCAATTTCTGAATTTTTTATGCTTTGATATTAGCTTTTAAAGTGGAAATAATCTTTTACTCACAAAGAGGAAAAATTTCTGTTATTCAATTCCAGCTGTAATTTCTACAAAATGCAGAAGAGCAAGTGCTGCCAGTCAAGAATAGTCCTGTGGGAAGAAATCTGGAGGATCCAAGGCTTCGTAGCAGTCCTGTTTGTGGTCATTCGCAGGAGAAGCCTTAATGGAACCTCTGAATATCTCATCCTTTTAGTATAGAAATCTGTGCAGATATTTCAACAAAGGACAGATGTGTATTGATGATGCAGTGATTCCCGAGGAAATAGATTTGACCGAAATAAATGTAGTGTAGAAGATAATCTATGTGTAGTTATAGTGCCTTAGTTCTAGTGAAAAAGATATTGAGAAGGGGAAGAAAAGTCAATTATGGATGTGAGGCATGCCCTTCCCCCCACAACAGAAGAGAGAGAGGGTAGTAGAAATAAAATGTAGCTATGTCCAGCTCTGTGTGTTTTACCTTTTACAGTGTGGTTTGGTAAGTATATTGTGATTGTTTTTCTTGTTTGTGGGTGATTTGGTTTACTGGATCTCATTTACAAACATTTACTTGTAGGAACATTCTGTGCAGAAAAAAAAGAAAAAGGATAAGCATTCAAAAAAAGCTAAGAAAGAAAAGAAGAAAAATAAGAAACAAAAATCTGAAAAGAAGGATGACTTACTTGATAGTTCTTCGGTAAGTAAGGAACTTTAAAATGCTTCAAATGACATTTTTAAAACCTGCACCATTTTAATCTCTGTGGATACACATGGTTAGTAAAATTAAGACTCATTCTTACCATTTTCTGTTGGGAAAAACTGTGCCAAAGTTTGTCTTTTTAATATACCGAGTATTTAATCAATTTAAAAGATGCTGTTGTGTGGGTGCTCGTGAATTTTGTAATATTGAATTCATTCATTAGGAACTAAGGGATTTGTAGTTTTTCAGCAGAGAGAAATTGAAAAAAATTGTCATTCTAGGATAGAGTGGACAAATTCGTAAGTTCCCTGTAGTGAGTGGTATATGGTAGAATGATGTGTCTAAAATTGCAAAGACTTGACTTTAATTTTAAGCATGAGTTACTGCTGTTTTTTTCCATGGAATCTGCCAACAACATGGGAGTTGTACGTGAGTCTGAAGGAAGGCTCTGTCTTGTGCATTTGAATCTGTAAACAGATGCCTTCACATTGAGGGGCACTCTGGCAAAACAGTACAGAGCCTGCATTAGAAATCTGGGTGCTGCTTTCTGGCCATGTTCTGTAAAACATCCTCCCAGCATTTTGGTGCAAGTCAGGTAGCACTGTGATTTTTTTGTTTTCAGAGTCTCTTTTGTTGAGTGAAGGAACATGCAGGAAGTTGAGATTTATTTTTCAGGGACTGATATCAGAAATGAACTACGCTTTTCAGTGTGGGAAGTAACCTAAGCCACAAATGTCCCACATTTCCCATGGGGGGAGTCAAAACCCCTCAGATCACATCAGTGAGTCCCAGGATACAGCACAGTCCTGGCTGATACCTTTGATCCAGTCTGTAATTCCCATGACAAGTACATGTAAATAGCAAAGAAACTCTGTTCAATGGAGTCCTATTTGATTCAAGTGTAAAATCTCAATACGCTGTTTGCAAGTGCAAGTGTAGGAAGTTGGATATGAGGATAGCATGTACAGTGCTTTATATTGTACTGTGTTACTGATTTTACTTTTTTAATGTAAAATGTACTTAGTAATGAATTTAAATTTTTTAATTTTGCTTTTGTAATGCTATAAAAACAATTGGTTTTGGCTTTGTTTTTATTCTGTCAGTTTTAACTTTAGCAGTGTTATGCTAATAAGGTGCCAGTATGAACTAGTGTTACATATTGTGATGTGCTCATGAAGTATGGTGGAATGTTTTGATCATGAAGTAACAATCTCCTATGGGAATATCAATAGTCTATTTTTATTATCAGTATTTTTAAATAATAAACAGTATTAGTAATGCTTAGCAATCAGCATCAATTTTGATTATCAATATACTTGGTAAGTATTGCATTTTATCAACATATAATAGTATGTTAAGGTCATATTATTCTTTACATTAAACTCTATTTTTAGGATTCTTCAGTTGAATGGGTTGAGTCAAATGTGTCACAGTCAGATAACACAGAAAAGGCTTGGAAGGTCAACAAGCAATCAGATGCTGTGAAGGAACCCTCCCTGCAGGTGAGCGGTCTGATAACTACTTCAGAAATAAATTCAGCATGACCAAATGTGAGATGTGCTTAAGTTTCTTGACAGCTCTTTTGCAATGTGTTGAACAAAACCTGTTTTACAGTGAAGTGTCTTTCTTTAGCTAGGTAAATGTTACATTTCATTAATCAGAAGACTTCTCTACCTAATAGTTGCCTAGTATTTAACAAGGCACTACACTTAAAGTTGCCTAGCCCCAATTCCTTTCATGATGTTTTGAGGCTCTAGCAACTTAGCTTGATTTGCTTGGAGAGGTCAACTTAAAGATCTTGACTAGACATGTTATCTTTTCTGCATAATGTCGGAGGCTGTTCTGCAGTTGAATGAATTTTTGCTTCTGTGGTGCTTAAACAGATATAAGGAAGAGAGTTGTAGAATTTTTCAACCACAATATTTATGGAATCAATGCTTCTTTTGATCTTCCTAGGTGAATTCTGTGCCCAGTAAGCATGTTTATTCTGGAAAATGGAGTCATTCTGAAATGAACTGCTGTGATTTTAGTAACATAAATGTAGTTACATATCATCCTCAGTTGTCTGAAATGATGATTTTTAATTCAATGTCTAATTCCACTCCTGAAAAAAGTCCCGATTTCTCATTCTGAATTTGTTCATCTTGTTAAGAGAAAAGAAAAGGATCTCTGAATCATATCTGTCTTCTTGGAAAAGTATAAAGTAATGAAATATAAATCCTTGTGTATGTCATGATAATTTGAAAGGAATTTCCTGGTCATCCCTACTTTTTGTATTTTGGCTCACATTATGAACAAGTCTTACAGCGTGTAAATCCATTTCCTGTTGGATTAAACTGAATTAGAAGGTTTGTTCTCAAAGTGCACCTAATGTGCTCCATGGGACCAGTCTCAGACTAGTCCAGAGTGCTTACTTAAGAAGAAAAAAGAAAAAAAGAGACAGAAACAAAAAAAATCCCCAAACTGCAGCTCTGAAGCCTAACTAGAAGACAGAGCCAGGCTCTTCTCAGTGGTGCCCACTGACAGGACCAGAGGCAATGGGCACAAACTGAAAAACAGGAATTTCTGTCTGAACATCAGGAAACAGTGTTTTACTGTGAGGGTGATCAGGCACTGGCACAGGTTACCTGGGGAGATTGTGGAATCTCTGTCCTTGGATATATTTACAAGCCGTCTGGACATGGTCCTGGACAACTAGCTCTAGGTGGCCCTGCTTGAGCAGGCGGATTGGACCAGATGACCTCCAGGGGTCCCATGTACATCCACTTCTGTTGATGCACGTTGCTTGCTAATATGGGCAGAGATACTATTAAATCGCTTGAAGATAGATTATTTTTCAGTTCCCTCTCTTTCTTAGAGGAGATCTGAGAAGTGGAATGTTGTGTTTCACCTTTTTTTTCACCTCTGAAACTCTGGTGTTGCCTAATGTAATTTTTAAATAACAGAGAAAGTGTGACATATAGCGTCTATTCAGATTGACAACTCAGACTTGAACCCTGCTGAAGATACAAAGACTCTTCTGCAAGGACATGTTTCAAAATAGGTGTAATCTTGTCATTTTGGTTCCTATACTATCCACAGAAGTGTTCCAAATACTTGTTTTTGTAGAGTAGTTGTTTATAATGTGTATGTCACTGCTTTCTTTTGAGGCTTCAGGTTCTGTGTGTGTAAAGGTAGTAGGTATATCTAGGCTTTTTATATGCTGGTTTTCTTTAGAGAGTGGTCCTCATTTTTAAAATGTCCTTGCTCCGGCTTAGGTTTTGTAAATGCTGTTTTCTACCTGTTATTGTGGGCACAGTTCACAGAATTTAGATGTGTAACTGTTTAATTTGAGGGTGCAGTTAGTGCCTAGATATCCGAGGTATGAACTATGCTCAGTTACTGATTGCAGATTTTGTATATGCTAGAAGAGATGTAAGAGGTCATGAAGTCAGAATTAGCAAGATGAAAAGGAATTGGTCTAGATGTACAATGTTCGTTTAAGCAAATAATACAGTTTGCATGTTTACTAGTGTCTTAAATACATTGTGAAGATGTATTTCAAATTACAGCAAGACATTGTGAAATTTATTTCTGTAAGTGAATATTAAAAAAATTGAAAGATTGGGGTTCTTAAAATCATTCGCTTTTCATTAAAGTATTTCATATGTGTTTGTAAAACCTATACTGTTTATTGTAAGTAACATTTGTCAGTAGTTGCACTGGTTTGATTTGTACCTAAGCCATGTTTTTATTGGAAATATGAATGCTGATTCTTTGTGTTTATATTAAAGAGAGAAGAATGGATGAATTTAGACTTCATGTCATTGAAAACCACGTCAGTAGCAGCTGTCAGAGGTGAAAGACACAAAGAAAAAATATTGGAACGACAGAAAGCTCAAGAACTTGAGCAGGTAGGAATTAATATATCAGCTTTTTTCTGTACCTTACTAAATTTTGTGTGATGAATGAACCAATGAATTGGTTCAAATACGTAAGTCTTTGTATGGTTTTTAAACTGGTGCCTGATGTGTTGTGTGATAGTGATTTTAATTAAATTCGTCAGTTATTTGTTCTGTTTGGGATGGGAAGGGTTCATACAGCAGGCTTATCTTGTGGAGAAAAGCCTTTAAATGATCTTCTAGGTAAGGAGAAAGCCAGTTTTGTTAGTACTAAGTTCTGTAATATTTGAAGTGCTTCTGAGATGTTTTATTTAATAACAATGAGAGACTGTTGGTCTGGCCTTCTCTCCCATGATGTGTGTGAAAGGAGCACCATTGTTTTGTGTGATAAAAGCTTACTTAAGTCACTGTGTTAAAGTGTAGGGTGCTGAGGCTTGTTTTTTCCTGGAGGAAGAATTCAGAGCAGTTGCTGTGCCTTTCATGCCGCAGTTGTGCACGAACACATGGGTGGGTCAGGGTCTGGCTGGGGAAGGGGTTGCTGTCATTAAGTTAGTTCTGTTTACACACAGTTGCTGGCTGCTTCATTTGTTCATTCAGCTCCGTAAATGCAATGTACTCTGATCTGAAAACATAGGTGCTGATCACTATCTAATATTTACTTGTCCTCACATCTCACAGTATGCCATTTATTGCTGTTAGGTTTTCCAGTTAGTTGTGTTGTGGCTAGGAACCGGATTGACCTGGAGCGCTGTTCTTACGTAGTTTGTGGCGCTTTGGTTATTGTCTTTTGAGAAAGGATTAATCTTTTTGTTTTTTCCCCACATGATTGCTTGCTGAACATTTTTTCTGAACTGTTGAAGGACCATTTAATGTGGAGATCTTAAATCACCAGAATGTCAGCATGTATTATATGGTTAATGATAATTTATATGTATTCTTGATCCTAGAAGAATATGATTTTTATAGACTCTCCCACCCAACCACTTCCTCTCCATGCAGGTTTATACTTCTGTGTTTTCTACACCAGAATGTCTGTCCTTTCTTTGATACCCAAAACAATGTGTACAACAGATGCATACAGCATGCCAGTGGTGGTGATGAGTTGACAATATAACATAGACAAATTCAAAATTTTGTCAGTGCTGGAATGCCTAATCAACCCTTTTCTTCAGTGGACTTCCTTGCCTGCTTCTGTCAACTGGAAGTCAGTTGACAGAGTCACAATAAGCGATCTAGTTTGAGAGTGAAAAGCAGTAACTTGAGGTAAAACTAAAAGCCCCCACAACAGCAGTACTTCAGATGCAAGTGCGTATTACTATTACACTGACAATGCAATCAAAAAGTAAAACTGCTTCTGTGTAATAAGGGTGCCAACTAAGCACATGTTTGAGAGTTTTGACTCAGGGTGGAGAGTTATGTTTATTTCTACCTGTCTTTAGATAGCACAAGTTATGAGTGAGCTGTTCTGTTCCCACACGAGTCTCACAAAATTTATCAAATATTCTAGAAAATAGAAACCATATGCTATGCACACATTAAAATTATTTCTGTTTTAGTCCATGCTGTCTGAGAGAGAACTCAATCCCTATTGGAAAGAAGGTGGTACAGGTTTGCCACCGGAGAAGGATGAAGCAGCTTCAGTTAAGAAAGGTAAACAGCAACTTTTAGTAATAATCTTAAATTTCTGTCACTGGTCTCTGTGTTGCTAACAAGTTACTACTAATGCTGATGTAAAGCGATTATGGATAACATGTAATAAAGTAAAATTTGGATGAAAATTCAGTAGTGAAAACTGGGTTAATATCATAGTACGTTGTTTTGCAGAATTTCTCTTCACTGGGTTTTAATCTTGAGTGGTTTGACCTTCAATATCTTTACAGAAATTCTCCATTTTGAACTAATTAAAGGAAAGCATGATTTAGCCAAGACAAGATAAATTGTTGTCATCTCATTTGGTTCCTTTCATTCCATTACACAAATTATAGTTTTAAAATATTCAACCACAGAAGTCTGAGTCACATTAAAATGAAGTACATTACAGATGCAGTTTGCGAAAAATATTTCTGTAACCTTTTCACTTCTTTCCTTACCCTAGGGTTATCCTGCCTATTTCCAGCAAGAGCAGTTAGAAAAACATTTTTCGTAATATCGTGAAGCATTTATTATGTGATAAGAAGGGTCTTTGTATTCTGTCAACAGGGAACAGTAGGGTCCCTAGCTTTTCTCTTTGGGAGCCCTTCCCTGTCTGTCCTGCAAGCCATTAGCCTCATGCCCACTTTTAGGAGTCCCAGAGATCAGTGATCTCTAAGAGGTGACAGGCATCAGTGAGCATGTGTCCTGAATGTTAAGACCTCTGCTAGCTTCTCAAATGGAAAGTAATGGGTTACTTGTTAATTTCCTGAGAAGGGGAATGCATTTATTTGTATGTAAGGAGTATGCCAAAGAATGGACACAGATAGTGGAAACAATAAGAAGGTTCTTTAATTTCATAAAAAACCCCACAACTTCTTATATGCCGCTTCTGTCTTGGAAACTGCTTGTTGTGTTCTATGATAAAATGGAGACGCTTAAATTAAATCAGTGGTATTACTGAGGTATATCCAGCATTAACTTATAAAAACATGTAATTGTGTTATTACATTCTTTCTATTTTTCTTTTGCAACCCTTCAATTTTTACATTAAGTTTAGGTGAAGGTTTACTCTCACATACAGAGGTAAGGTTAAATAGGAATAACTACTGAGATATATAACTATGACCTCTCATTGTTTTCTACTTTAGTTACAGTGGTAGAAGATGCTGGATTAAGTTGGTTACGAAAATCATACCAAAGGATGAAGGAGCAGGCTGAGAGAGAGAAACGAAATTTTGAGGAAATTGTAGCTGAGAGATATGGGGTAAGGATCTTCAATTACATTTTTTTCATACTAACAGATGCTTGGAAAAGGTTACTTTCATGTAAAGGCACAAATACTTAATGTATAGTGTAAGACATAAGGAAAGAAGCAGGAAAAAACAGCCTCTGAAGCTTATCTCAAGTGATAAGAGTTTAAAGCTACCCAGCCTTTTATATCTTTTTTGTTAAATATTTTTTAATATATGGGATCCTATAGCAAATTTATAATACTTATCTTCTACATCAGGAGGTTCAAATGATCCCAGTTACAAAGTAACTGAGTGCTTTCAAAATTATGGTGTATACTAGAAAATATATTTTGTTCTCCTGCACTTAGTGGATAATAATGCACATTGTGGATGATAATAATGCCAAGATAATTTGGAGATCTGTGTCAAAAATTATCAAATACTCATATTCTGGCCACTTGTGATCTGCTCAGTCGAGATATATTGAGAAAGCTGCTTGCTTCTGAAGGGTTTAAAAGTCTTCAGAATTTATTTTTAATAAAGCAGTCTGCCATAACAATATTTACTCTTTAAAGCCTGCCCCCCCTACATATTATATTATTGTCTTTAAAAGCATTGATCAAAGGTGTGGCGTGTTAAATCTTGGCCATAGTGTTATGTTTGAGTTTTCTGTGGGTTTTTTGATTAGGCTGGTTTGGCTGTGGAAATCTTGGGTAAGACAGTGTAACTTCATACTGTTGTCTTTGAACTGAATTGTAGTCACTCCTGAGTGATGAAAAGAACATGGTCAGCGCTGGTAGAAATTGTGCCAGTGATTGTAAAGAATATTATTTTTAAGAGTCTTTCTCAAGAAACTAGAGTTCAAACAGCGTGAACCACTCTGGCTGCTGAAGTACAGGATAGTGATTGAACGAGATCCCTGCCTGATTTGCTTCAGTATGTAATGTTTTGAGAGAGAGAAAAAAAAAAAGGTAATTGGTGGCTTTTAATTTCGCTTAAAAGAGGGAAGAGGAACAGTTCACATTTTGCATAATTGCCTAATGGATAGAGTATTTGTCCAGGAAGCCAGAGACAGGGGTTCAAAGCCTGTTTCAAGCTGAAGATTTTGAACCCACTTTCATGTGTTTTTAAGAGTTTAACTAGATTGTAAAATGGTGTAGTGGGAATGTCCATTGGTTCTATGGAAGCTGAGCATCTGGTGAGCATAAATGCAAAGTTCATGAGTAAGGAGGAAGCCTTTCTCCCTATCTCAAGCCCCTAATCTCCAGGTTGCCAGGAGGAGACAGTTCTGAGGCTCTCTTCCCTGTTCCCAGGAGTGCTTTAGCACTTTACGTTAGAGACATGGGATGAAAGTTAGAAATAGTCCAAGAGAAAGGATCAGAAAGCCTTCCCAACAAAGCATCTTAGACACAAGGCTTTAAGTTCCCTTTTTTGTACTGGTCTTCCTTTCTGCTCCATCGCTCATGCCTTGCTCTTTGCACAGTGACTCATTTTCACAGAATGGTGCCTTTCTTGTAATACTTTGTAGGGAGCTTCACAATATACCCCATGATCTTAAAAGCAGTATGACTTTTTTTTTATTCTTTCTTATAGTCAATGGAGGCATTTCAGTCACGATTAGAAGAAGCTGAAAAAGTTGCATCCAGAAAGGAAAATTATTATAGAAGTGGAAGATTGAAGAAAACTGACTATTCAGAAAGTGAGAAAGAGAAGAAAGAACAGCATATGAGAAAGGGGACGCAAGATGAGGGTGATAGAAACAGGAACATGTTTGGGGGCTGTACTAGGGAGAAGTATGGCAAAGGACGGATGCAAGAAGACAAAGGTTACAAAAGAGATGTGTCCAGAGAAGACCAAGAATGTGGACACAGTAGCACAGACTCATTATTGAGAGGCTACAGCTCCAAAGCAGAAAAACACTCCGATGAAAAACGAAGTCAGGAAAAGAGTTCATCTCTAAGCAACATGAAACACAAATTTCTGAAACCCTCTGAAGATGATTTATCATCTTACAGTGCACCTGGAGACTACAAGTCACAGCAGTCTTCTTCCAAACTGCCGATTCATAGCTCTTTGAGCAACCGTTTCCAAAAACCTAGTGAGGATACTGCACTGTGGACCAAAACACACACAGAAGACAACAATGAGAAATTAACGTCTGATCAAAAATCATCAGGTACTAGGGAACAAATTGATGACAACAGTTGGGAAAAAACTCCAAATGATGAAGAGAAGTCACAACAGGAGTACCCAAGCGATGTACCTGAGAAGAAACAAACGTTATCTGACAGTAAAGCATTGTGTTCTAGGTATTTTACAAACATCTTTATTTGTCTTTTGTTTGCTGTATTTTTCATGGCAAAGTATACTGGAAACTCTATCTTCTTTGTGACAGTATTAGATCTGATCATATCAGATCTCTAGCTAGGAGAAGGCTAGCCTCCCACCTAGGGGCAGCTAAAAAGGACCACTGTAGAAGCAATGAACACCCCCTTCTTTTCCTGTCTCGTCAGCGTATTTGAGAATTGCTAATGATAGATTATTTTCTGCTTCTTTGTAATGTTAGTTCACACTGCAGTAAAATTGGCCTCTTAGGCAAAAGTCCTGCAAAACAATATCTTAACTGTTGTTGAATTTGTAAAAGACAAAGTTGAAATGTTAGAAAATGCTGACTAAAAACTGAAATAATTAATACAGCAGGGATAGGTTTGCCACCTGTGAGATGAACTCACATGCTAAAGTAGTAGCATATGAAAAATAGTAGAAGGTATTGATTAGAAAAGTGCATTTTCTGTGGAAAAAAAGAAAGATAAATAGGAGTGGGAAGGGAAGCGCAAACTAATATGCGGTAGGAATTTCAGTTTGCCTGACTTGCTTTAGTGAAAGACAATGGAGAGTAGTAAGGAGAAGTGGTCAGAAAAGTAGGTTCTAGACAACTGAGCTTTTGCTCTACTTGAGTCCACCTGTTCTGCAGTATTACCAGCTTGCTGGTTCTTCCAGTGATATGAGTAGCATGGTTATTACTGAAAGTGCTGTTTTTCAGATCTTCCCAATAATAGGTAGGCATGTGCAAGAGTATTTTAGAGTCAGGATGGTGTTATTTAATTGCTTGGGAAAGCTGGACAAGTAGATATTCTTGGTTGGAGTATGTAAGAAGGATGATGTGATTTAGTTGGAAATAACATTTGATGAAATATGATCAAGTGTAATTCCTTCTTTCTTGTATGCTTATGCCAGTTTTTTGCAGAAAAAACTTCTTACAGCAGGGTTATGAATTTACTTTTAATGTTTAATTGTTGAATTCTAATAACAAGACAATACCTTAAAAGTATTTATTTTATTTATAACTGTTCCTATGTGTAGTACTTGCAGATACCTCACTGTGTGTTTGCAAAGAAAAATTGTACGTTAAATGCGTACTGCGTGACTAACCAGAAACAGGCAGCTTAGCCTACACAATTCTTTATATTGTATAAGTTGGGTATTTTTTCCAGATTTTACTTTCTTGCTATATTTTCTACTTTGGTAGGAGCCAGTGAAATTTACATTTTCTTTGATAGCAGGAAGATAAATTGTTTGCATGGTGTTCACTTAATCTAATTTATTTATTTATTTATTTTAAAAAGCATGAGTTTGAATATACATTATGTCAGGAGTAGTTACCAATTCTGGTATGAATAGTTTGTATGCACTATGGGGAGTCCCACTCATAAGTGTTTGTCATGTCTTGTTTTATTGTTTATTTTAGTATTTGCCTAGGTGTTATTTTGCTGGAAAATGAGAACTATATCTTTATAGTTGTTTTAGTTACTCTGAAAAAAAGATCTTGTAGCATTAAACCTGTGATGTATGAGACGTTATTAGACATTCGAATTTAGTGATCCTCTTTGTTTTTCTAGATATTGCCCAAATAGTTATTGCCCTGAAG
Source organism: Oceanodroma leucorhoa (assembly GCA_030449065.1). Lineage (NCBI taxonomy): Eukaryota > Metazoa > Chordata > Aves > Procellariiformes > Oceanodroma > Oceanodroma leucorhoa. The sequence continues at coordinate 1,006,272 of JASVER010000121.1, read as the reverse complement.
TGCCTGCTAGGAGTTTACCACTTAAATGCACTTTGTAAACTTCTGATTAGAATGATTCACGGTGTGTCTGAGCTGGAGCCTATGAGACTTCCTCAGCTCTTGAGTCCTGGTTTGTTCATGACTTTGTTCAGGTACAAGGTTTGCACAATCCACGGTTGTTTTCTGCCTGCCTTGGGTAGTGCATTGGTTTCCATAAAGAAACGTAAGTATTCATGTAAGGAGGGATGCTGTGGGAGCTGGGAGAGTGCATCTGCACTGCAGTTCAGGCACAGAGTCCATGAAAATGAAAATGTACACTGAGAACTATATGTCTGGAAGAAACCCACCCTGTTAAGAAGCTTCATTTTTGCATACATAAAAAGACATGATTATGCGTGGTTAGAGACTTACCCTTTGTCTTAAATACCATGCACTTTTTTAAAAAAACCAAATACTTCACTGATTAGCAGCAAATAATCTGTATAAATGACATATAATCCTTTAGCAAGTCTACCTTCATTCTCAGTTTTGTTTCCTCCATGACTTCCAGAAGGAGAAAGCAAGATTTAACAGCTGTGTCGTACAGCTGATGGCAAACAGGAGTTCTGACATCCAGTATACTTTATTTAACTCTAGTGGACTACTGGTTTGGACTGGTAATTGTCCAAAATGCAGAGACTGAGTGAGAGAGACCATGTGAACACCCTGCACCTTGTTCTGTTTTGTTTTTTTTTTTTTTTTTTTCTTCTTTTTTGGGGGAAGGTGTGGAGCTGGGTGTTGCTTTGACTGTGTGATGTGTTGACCCCAGCAAGCAACTAAGCGCATACCCAGCTGCTTGCTCATTCTCCCTCCTGCAGAGAAAATCAGAAGAGCAAAAGGGAGAAAAACTCATGTATCGGATAAAGACAGTTAACAAGTGAAGGAAAGAGACAAAAACAAGTGATGCAGAGGCAGTCAGCCACTCACCACCTCCCACGAGCAGACTGATGCCCAACCAGTCTCTGAGCAGCAGCTACTTTGGAAAGACTGCACTCCCCAGCTTTTATTGCTGAGCATGACATTATGTGGCATAGAGTAGCCCTTTGGCCAGTTCGGGTCGGCTGTCCTGGCTGTGTCCGCTCCCAGCCTACTTGCTGGGGGTGCCCAGTGAGAACCAGAGAAAGCCGTGAGGTTGAGTAATCACTGTTCAGCAACAGCCAAAACACTGGTGTGTTACCAACACTGTCACCAGTTAAGTCCAAAGTACAGCACCATATGGACTGCTATGAAGAACATAAACTCCATCACAGCCAGACCTAGTAGAGCATGTAATTACTGAGTAGAAGTTAGTGATAACATTGCCTCATTATTGTTGTCTTAAAAGAAGCAACTACTCCTTTAAAGTCTTATTTTTTTTATTTTTTTTTTTTTTAAATAATGGTGATTCACTTTTTGTTTTTATTGCAAGTACAAAAAATGTACCTTTTAGCTTTTGGTTACCACATATAATAAGTGCAGTGCTAATTGTAACTGGACAGAGCTGCAAATTTTGGGAAACGATTGTGTACGGAAGCGGTTTAGATATTCAAGTTCAAAGAATTCAATTATTATGATAGAAAAGATAATTATTTTATTTTCCTCACAGCAGAGAACTAAGCATAGAAACTATTTAGCTGATATTTTCTTTTGCGTGTGTTTTCAGTTTTAGTACTGTTAAACCCAATTGTGCATCTTCTTTGATATTTTAATTATATTTCTTAGCCCATACAATTACTGAGCTGATTTTTTAGTGAAGTGGAGATTACTTAGGCCTGGAAAACCGTATAGCCTCTACTTATTGACTTACTTATTTCCAAGTTCTTTTAAGCTGACTCTTAACTCCTAAGCTTCTGTGTGTTTGAGATAGCATATGACCTGTCTTCCTGTTTCTTTCAGTGGGAATTGTCTTTTTGTGTAGAATTTTGTAGAAAATTTTGGCTTTTGGAACATTTCAGGTTTGGATATGTGGGGTGGTTATCTTTTGGAAATAATTTATAAGCTGCTGCTTTCTTTTTCTTCCTAAAGTTTCAAGTCTTGTAATACATGTACTCTTTCAGCGGTGGTGTTAGTCAGTCACAAAAAGTAAATCTTCATTGACGTGAAGGCTTGGATTAATAGCTGTTGCTGGTTCAGTTCCTCATCTCTCACGCTGGCAATGTAGCTTTTAAGTTTTATCCCTTCTAAAACAGAGAGAGTTTCTTCAGCCTATAAATCAAAGTGTTTTGGACAGTTATGACACAGGTTAATTAAAAGTGCTGATTGGATGTCCAAGGGATCTCCCCAGAGGAAAAGTCCATCCAGGTAGCATTTGCTGAAAATCACACTTAATAATGTGACTGCTTCAGAGTTTAATTTGAGACAAGATAAAAAGCAAATCAAAACAATGTCTCTAGTCTCAAAAAGTTCAGATGATGATTCAAGTTTTTAACCGCTTAAAAAAAAGGATATATGAAGTAATAAACACCTCTTGCTCTCTTTACTGAAGTAGTATGCCTTGTTTTGAAAAATACAGGTTAAGGAGAAGTGAGAACTTCATTGAGGGTTCTGTTTCTGGTGAAGTTAATGTAAATGTTTCTGCTGAGTTTTTGGGTTTTGGATTGGGCATCTTCAAAACAGACAAAAGTAACTTTGATAATTTCCTCAGGGCTGGGGAAATCGGGCAGTTAAAGGTGACACCATCTTCAAAGCTCTCCCGTTCTTCAAATCCTACAGGGTTTAACCATATTGAGTAGTGAGTGAATTCTCTCTCTCTCCTTTAGTAGCAGGAACCAATATCATAACTGTATTCTTATGTCTCTTCTGTGTTAGATATTTTACTTCTACAGTTAGTTGGTTTTAGTCTTTCCTAGGGTTGGAGAAAAAGAGCCAAACTTGTTTGAGGCCTCTTTGCAATAATTCTTAGAGACCTTATTTATTATCATAAGAACTCATACACTGACCTTTTAATATTAAAATTAAGATATAATACTATTTATTACTAGCTGTAGCTTCTCTAGGGAGACTTCATATTTTAAAAACGGTACCAGTTAATTTTCCATGGAAACTCTACCATATCAGCCTTAACGTCTTTAGAAGCAAAGACTGTACTGTGAGCCGATAAGTATGGGCATATAGGTAGTTTTCAAGAGATGGAAGGCCATTTGGAGTACAGAAGAACTGGGAAATGGGTGATTTTGCTGGAGCTGAGAAGTGAAAGCATGACCAAAGCCAGAAAGGAGAATTACAAAGTGGGTTTAAATTACTCTTTCTGCTCCTCTTTTCCTTGCTTTTTGTTTGCTTATACCTGCTACTGGCTCTTGACTGTTTTTTCCGTGCTGAGAAAGTGTTCATAGATAATGCTTTTCAATTTAATTGGTCTCAAAAGTAAAAGGAAACATACTTCATAAAAATTTTATGCAAGCTTTTTGGTTTCAGAGTCCTTTGCAACTTCTGACTTCAAGTCTATTTTTATAATATCTTGTTATCAAATATTTTGACAATAGGAGCATATGTACCAGTACAGTAGGCATATAATAATTAATTACATAGGTGAATACTACATTGTTTTTCTATGGGTTTAGAGCTGCTGTTTTTTTACAGATATATATCAAAGGATGAATCACCTCGGGTCCTTAGTGAAGAGGAGATGAACAGACTGGGAGCGAGGATTGTGAAAGCAGAACTCATGGGAGACATGGTAATGTCTTTGAAAAATTGTCGTGATTTAGTGCAATTTTTCTTTAAAGAGCACAGTGATTTAGTTGTTCAGAAAAAAAAAGATATTGATTCGAGCAAAGTCCTGTAAAATTTGATCAGGTAGGATTTGAAGATACTGCTTTTACTGTAACTTCTGCTTTAAATGCAATGGTTCATAGACTAGAATAGAGGATTCGGGTCCCCAGGTTGTTTAGGCTAGACAGCATATCCAAAACCAGTTGTTCTCTGCCTTTTTTGTAGGATTTAATGTCTTTTTATTAAGCACGGAGCAGATGAAAACTACAAAGCTCCCAGTCTGTGTTACAAGGTAAACAGCATCTGGAGCTTTTGTTATTTCATCAACTTTGTCACAAGCAGATGCTTGTGGTCCATAGCTCTGCTGTATAAGCATACTTATTAATTATGATATGGAAATATAAAACTAAAAGGGACCGCATAGCCATTGCATCCAGCTCTGCAATGAGAAAAACTATCTAATGCTTTGTGGTCAGCTCCGCAAAATGACTGCCCTGAATGAGACTGGATCCCTGGAGCTGAGATAAACTGCACATTTAACGTTGCTTTAGGAGGCTTGTTTCAGACAGCAACGTGAAGGATCAAGAATTTCACTCTTTTGGAACACTCTAAACTCTGGAAGTATATTTTTATTTTTATTACATTAAGTATAGCTATAGTGAGTTAATGGCATTCAGTAGTACTGCCTGGAAGTTTCAATTATAACAAGGTCATAGTCTGTTAGTTTTTAAGCTACGTTTTACAAGTGCTTGCTCTGAATAGCGGCTCTTAAGGAAGTATTGCTGAAATTTTTTGAAGGTTATAATAACATTTTTTAGAAGTGAATCCTATCACTATGGGCCTTTTTATTTTTTTTTTAAGATTTATTTTTAGTGCACCTGTTTACCTTGCCTCTTGTGACAGAATATTTGCACCAAAATCTGCATCACTAAGAAGTAATAAATAAGACATGTTACGACTTCAATTGCCAAATTAATATTTCCTGAGAGCCATTGATTCTTTGATTTTTGGGAAGTTTTAGAATGTTTGGCATATGAACTAATTGCTGGATTAGGACATGGTGTTCGTCTTTGTCAAAGCCCCTATCACATAATTTAAATTTTGTTAGGAGAAAGTGTCCATTTTATAAGTATTTTCTTTTCAAACTGATTTTATATTATATATTCTTTTTCCACAGACTTTAGACACAGATATGTATGTGTAGCTTTACAAAATTTGAACAAATACACCTTTTCTAGAAATCCTGTCCATCTGAAATCTTATCAACTTCAAAAGTGAATTAAACGTAACTTCTAGCAGTGTATTTTCTACTAAGGTATAATGAGTGTTAATGATTTAAATAGATGCCTCCAGGTTTTAATCTGTAGTTTTCCTAGTTAATATACAAAAAATACAATGGTGAGGAAAAAATATGGTTATGAATGTAATTAGATGATAGGTTTGCGAGGGACTGGTGTTAGTCACTTAAGATATTTTAAGACTTTTTCCTACAGGGGAAAATGATTGAAGCTATCTGTACACTAGTTGCTATAAAGTACTGGGGAGGGGACAGTTTTCCAAATAATCTCATGGAGAGCAGCAAAAACTTGTAAACTTTTTTTTCTGCTGCTCAACTTCAATAGCATTGTCCAAGTAAAAGTTTGGGTACAGGTGTGTGTTTTTTCTTTTCAACCTGACAGTAACTGAATAAGAGTAATTTGAATAAAAATATACAGGTGTTCTGTGGGGAGAGTGTGATTCTTTTATTATTCTACCGTTTTGTTTTGACCAAAATCATGTAGCAGAAGCCAACATTACAATTTTACTGTTAATTTTATATGTACATTTTTCTACATATATGCTCTGAATTAGCCTAGTTAAAAAAAAAAAAACAAAACCAAAAACAAAACACCACAGTATAAATAACTAACTAATCTGTGCCTCGTTGCTCTTTAAATATTTTTTCGTGGACTTTCCCTGATCAGATTGAAAATGCAGCTTGTTGAACAAGTTCATCCCCACACACCAGAGCAGATGGTTATGTAGCAGCACGTGCTGGTGGCTGGAGCTCAAGGTTGACCATGTGGGACAAATGAATTCTGAATCTATTTTTGTTACTGACTTGCTGCTTGGCGTTGATCAAATGACTTAATTTTGGGGCGGCAGGTATAGGTGTGATTGTTGGAGTCCAATCAATGAAACTGGCAAAGTGGTCAGAGTATAAATGGTTGTATTTCTTATACGTTGATAGGTTGACACCTGGCAATTCTTAGCAAACCAAGATATTCTAAGTGCTTGTATTTATTTAATAAACAGATGGATGAGAGAGCAGGAGCATCAAAACCAATTTATACAAGACTGTAAACAGTTCTCATTTTCCACCTCTTGTCTGTTTTAATACCCAAAGTAAGGTCTTGAGTGCTAAAGTTGGACATGAGGTGTAGAGAGGTGTGAAACTGCGTAGCAGAAGTGTCTGAGAGATATTTCCCTAGACCTATTGTGTGCGTGTGTGTGTGTGTATGTATGTGTATATGTGTATATATATAAAAATAAATAAAAGGATATGTAGCATAACCTGGAAACGTTATACACTTGATGTGTTCAGGCTTCCTTGTTTAGCTTCCTATACATAAAGTAGTATCTATGCTTAGCTACACAAAGCATTTATTAGTATAACTGAATAATGTTTAAGCATAATTTTTCTGGTTTTTATGACAATACATGTTTCTATATTTTAGATGCCTCTGTTCTGAACAATTTTTTTAATTTTATCTCCAGGAAAGAATTGTGTGAATTATATTGATACGTTTTCTTTAGTCTTTTGTGTCATTAGAGTTTAAAAAAATATATCAAAACATGAAGAAATGGAATGAATAGTTAATTCTGATATAAAGGTCTCTAAAAGTTTAAAATGGTTAAACTAATTAAGTACTACCACTTTCTCTGAAGGAGTTAGCTTCAAAACTTCAAGCAGAACTTGAGAATGCTCGCAAATTGAGAGAGACTCAAGGGCAGATTCCAGCGAAGTCTGGCAGAGAGGTAAGGGGAGAATATTCTTCTTTTCTTTGTGCTAACACAATGGTATGCTACACAGGTAGCAGCTGAATTATAGAGAACGTGAAATGTACTTAAGAAAATTACAAGGTGTGACTTTAGGTGAGTTACTGTTCAAATTGAATTGTACTTTTTGGTGGTAAACAAAACTTTCTCCATTGTACTTTAGCAACTTTCATAGGACTTTTTTTACCTGTAATATTTTCTCAGCAATGATATATATCTTCCATTAAAAATAAAACTGGTATGTGTCATATTGTTGACTGTGCTGGCTGTTATGTAACACTGATGTCTCTGGAGAAGCTGGCACTTCAAATGTTGTTCTTTTTAAAGGGTGGTATTCAAGAAATGAATAGTAATCTTCTTCCATACCAACTTTGATATAGCTACAAGGGAACAGGGTCAATTTCTTCATTTATGAGCTCCGTCCTCATGATGGAGAGGAGACTTTTAGGCAAAAACTAATGTTCCTGTTAAATTTGACCCCGGTTCCACAGTGAAAATTCAGCTGCAAGTCAGCTGAGTTTGAAAAGCCACTGATTTTTTTCAAAAAGGCTTCATCTCAGACCTCATACATTGACTAGTATTTCTCCAGTCTTTAGGAGACAGACTGAACTGGAAGTTGATGTGTGGCTTTTTGCTGACTACATTGTGAGCATAGTATTAAAGTATGAAGTCTCAGACCTTGAATTCACAAGAATTTAAGATTACAATAGCTCTGTGTAGGTAGAGTCTGCTTTGTTGCAGTGCAATTCTTAGGCATGTTTTTCGTGTATACACAAAAGACCTGAATAAAGCAGATTGGAGTTGTGTAATTACACAGAAAAAAAACCATTCAGATTTTAAAATTGGGAAGTAGAGGGCATGTTATGGGTGGTCCTCAGAAATGTTGGTAAAGACCTGTTCCTTAGAAATTGAGTCATGAATAACTATTTTAGTCAGCCTTAGTCTTAACCGTAGTCTGATTTTTATCTTAATTTTTAATTAAAGGATTTTTAAAACTAACAAGATGTAGTCATTGCAAAAGTACCAAATATAAATACTACTTGAATTTTCAGAAAGGAAAAAATAATTAAAAAAAACAAGTGAAAACATACTTAGTGTGAGGCCTGTCTTTCTAACTTTCTTCATCCTGAGGGCAATTGATCTTACAGCTTGTGCTTTTAACAAGTGATAGGCTGCTCTGCAACAGAGAGATTCCTCCCTACATGTAGAAACACCAGGCTCAGCAATGCAAGAGTTTTAGGATTCAGAAGGATAAACTGACAAAGAAGAAATAGTCTGCATCCTTCTGGCCTGACATAGGTCCTAATCTATCTCTGGACTGGCGTAATCTGAAAAATGCATGAGTAGTCCAGGAGGAGCCCTGCTGAAGAAGAAAGGTGTATTATAGACTTGGCTATAATGGAAATACTATCTTGCTGTCCTCAAAGGGATTGACTTAGTCATTTCTATTCATTAATATGCTATAAGATAATTATAATTTTTCTTTTATCTTTTGTGTATTCAGTTTTGCACTCTTGTGTGCTTATTTACTCAAGCTGGGTCTGGGGACTTACAGGGCATGTCCACTCCTTACCCTGTTTTCCATTTAAACATGGTGGAAAAAGTTGTGAATACACCTAGTCAGCCCCCTCTTTTTCTTCCTCTCCTGTGGAAGCTTGACTAAGCCCCCATTGACCACCTTAGTGATTGATATAAGCTTCTTTGAAAGATTGAAGGGATTTAAAAACAGGGCTCTTTCCTCTCTGAAGTATCTTGCATGCAAAATGTCTAGCCTTGTGAGTTCCATGTTGGCTTTCTCTGAAGCTCAGGGTCAGTTTCTTAGGTAATTCCAGATATAGGAGCTTGGTTTTTAGGTCTGTTCATCACAGAATGCTTATTTTTGTGTTACAGTCCATCTGTCTTGCAGAAACGATCTTTAGTTTGTGGGAACAGGACTGTTGACAGTCCTGCTGTCATGATTTGCCATTTGCCACAATCCTTTCCATGATTTGCCAATGCTAATAGTCCCTTACAGATACAACAGGGTTGATGTTTGTAATTCTGCAAAGGTTAACTCTTGAACTGCGTCATGCCACAACAGTATCAACCTCTTTACAACTTGCTGTAAAGTTGCTCAACTTCTTAGGCTTGCGGTAAATTGGCAGACTCCCCAAACCATGGTGAAAACCTTGAAGTTTATTTGAAGTCATACGGGTTTTAATTACTGCCAGGGCTTGCTTTCCGGAGGGTGAAGGTCTTCCTGTACATTTTAGAGACTTGCTGTCTTGTCTTTATGGATATGCCTTGCCTGTGCCTGTTTCCTGGCTACTTGTAGCCTGTATTACATGGCTTTTGAGTGTGAGCAGTCCAGCAAAGCTGATAGTTGCTCTGTCCTAAGTCCTATCCTTGTGATAGTTGCCAGGGTAGTCTTACTGGTTTTACAGCTTCAAACTGATTTTGGACTACTGGGACACAAGCAGAATGTGTTGGGTACTCCTGTGTATCAAGGGCCAACTGTATCACACTGTGTGTCTAAACAGCCCAGATGTTCAGAAACCATCTCATAACATGAGAGGCTGATTTGAGAAGGTGTATTTGATACTGTGTGAATCAGTCTTTCTATAATATTGACACCCAAGTGATAGCCTCAGTCAGTTCAGCTGGATGTATTGCAAGTAAGATACCTGAAGCTGTTTCCACAGAAATGGTTTTCCAAATGGATGTCCCGTTGATCCCAAAGTTTGATAGCTTTGCCTCTGCTACCAGTAACAAACATGAAGCATTTTGTTTCAGGCAGGTCTGTCCCTGGTTCCTTGGAGCAGTATGGCTAATGTCATGCTGAAAGGTCCTGAAACGTGGCTTTGCCTTATTTTCACTTCTGTTGGGAGAACTGGGGAGATAAATCAGGAAGCAATGAAGGCAATTCTGAGTGCATCTCCCTAGGAAGGTTTTTTTTCTTCTTGATTATTTGAACATGGATCAATTTCCCAATTCAGTTCACTGTGTGACTGAATGAAGACTTGTGATAGTATAAGGGGGTGTCCATGGGCGGCTGGGGTTTATACAGAGCACAGGATCAATGCTTTTGACAGTGGTGCTGATTTATTCTGCCTTAAAGTGATCAAGAAAGTACAGACTGAAGGGAATGTAAAGTGGTAGCTTAAATCCTAGTTTTATTTATTTATTTGTTTGTCTATGAGAATAGAGGCAAGTCTAGCTTTTATAGTTTGATTTTAGACAAGAATTCTACCCCAAGCAACCCCGAAAATGTGGCTTTGAAGTACAGTTTTTCAAATATTGATGTTTGGTGTTTAAAAACCTTACGTTTATCAGCTGATGTATTTCACCAAGTGTACAGATCCTGGTAAGACCATTTTGTTACTAGTTTTCGTTTTGGCCAGAGTAATCTGTAGTTTTAAGACCTGCTGTTTGTGATGCGTTTAGATGTTGCAAGTAGAGATTTCCAGCTGAAAGAAGCCAAAAAGCATGAACGTATACATCTTTCTGAACCTAGAATAGCAAGAAAATTGTAAAAGATACTGAAGCAGAAGAGAAGTCCATAGCTGCATCCTGAGTAAGCCCACTTGAGTAATTTTATAGCAAAAATTTACCTTGAGAAAGGAGATTGTTGTTGTTCTCTTTTTTTCTTTTTCTTTTTTTTTCTTCTTTGTTCTTGGTAGTTAGTGTGATGAAAACTCACTAATAATAATGTTATAGGTTTTCTGTGTATGAAGGTATCCCAGATTAAAATTCAGTACAGGCTAAAACATGTTTGGGTTCTCTTGATATTGAAAAAAACCCCAAACTTTGTCTTAAACCATTTTTCAGCAGTATTGAAGTGATTCTTTGATGACTACCAGCCCTCATTTTGCCTAACATTTGATTTGTTTTCAACTGCTAGCCTTCCATGTGTCCAAAGTGCAGAAAAGATGAAAATTTATTAGTTGAGTTCTTAAATAGTTTGTGGCTTTTGAGTAGCTTTATAAACTGAATTCTTTTGCCTAAATTGAGATATGAATTTTTCAATAAAATATGTGTGTGTTTTTGTAGAGATTAGTTTTTATATATATTTGAAAGTGTTATTTTTTTATATATATTCCTCTTGAAGGTGTGTGAGTAGCTGTTATTTTGCTTTTTTGGTACTTCACAAAAAAATACTAGAGAATCTTGTTCGGGGATATCGGTTCACTGACGTTTAATTTTTTCCACATTTTTTTTTTTCCCCACATCATTTCCACATCATCTTAAATATTTAATTTCTCAATTGCACTTTTTCCTAATTCTTTCCTGTAGCTAATTTTTTTAATAAAATATCTATAAATAAATACAAATATATACACACACACACACATATATATGAAACCTAAATAGAGGATAAGTGTTTAATAGCCTCTGAACTGGTGTGCTATTATAAGTATTTTCCTAGTTAGTTGTGCTAGGAGAGCTAAGAAGCATTGCTATTATCAGGCTTAATGCCTGAATATGGAGTTAAGCAGATACAAGTTTTCTGCTCAACAGTAAGCAGAAGGACTGTGAGAGGAACCACCGTGTATCAGGCTGCCCTAAGTTGGGAAAGCTCCTGAGTAACAAGGCTTTGTGAAACACACCACCAGACTAGACAGGAAGATAATTGGAGGTAAAAGGTAGATTTATTAATATTGCTTCTCTTTGCACCTCTAAATATGTCAATATCTGATATCCTTAAGTGCATCACAGGTTATTGTCTGTATTAGTAACATCAAATAAACATTTTGATCCTAATATTTCTAGTTTGAAACATGACATTAGATTGGAACAACAGTTTCAGCACTCTAGACACCGAACAAGCCTGACTTACGGCACATTGGATGAGATAGCTCTCACGGGGTAGAGACTCTGTGTGTGTCTATTGTAAATGGAAAGTCTGTGACTAAAAGCACCAAGTGCAAAATCCGTAGGTGTCTCAACTGGTTTTGTGTGCTCAGCTGCAGTGAGAGAGACAATGACTTGTCTGAATGTAGCATCCTGAAGGTCAGTAGATGGAAGTTACTTGTGTGGTGTGTCTGCTGCACACTGTGTGGATGTCTCAGCTTGGTAGAGCCCCTCTGTTGTTCGCTGCAAGTTACCTTAAGCGTGTAGTCCTATAAATTTTAGCAAGATTACAGTTAAACTATCTGTTAAGTGAAATTTGAGGCCTTAATGGCTATTGTACTTAAATCCTTGAGTCACATGTGTACAAGTGCAATGAATGCACATGCAAATACACTTTTTAAAAGGATCAATTAAAATGTAGATTGTGCTTGTTTTGTCTTTACGTTTGAGCAGGAGGCAACCTTCAGAGTCTACAGAAATGAAAAAACTGGGTGAATATGCAAAAGAGGCCTTTGGGCTGTATGAAGGGACTAACCCTGAATTAAATATTTTAATTTCATTTGTGATAGGATTAAATGATGCTTATGTTCAGATTCTTAGGTCTAATTTGTCATGGGCATTTTGAGAAAAGCAAGGTTGCACTTTGAGCCTTAGTGAAACTGTGTAAGAGAAGGCTGCTGTACCATAGGGTTCGTGAGTTAGGATAGGTGATGAAAATGTGTACTTATTAAATGTAAGGAGACAGCAGAAAATTGTGGAGACTTCAGCATTTAAAAAATAATTTCCATGTATTCATGGTTTACCTCTAAGTACAGTTTTTGTTTCTGTTATCTGAAAGTGCTACACAACTCTTGATTTGAGTGCATTGGTTATGAGGATGTTACCTCTGCCATTGTCTGTACCAGTCATAACTGATGTAATATATGCTTTTATTCTGTATTTTTACTTAACAAAGTATATCTGGAACATTAGCATTCCTTTGATGCACATCATTTGCAATGGCTTTTGGTGGTACAAAAATTGGGAGGTAAAATTTAAATGAGCAAGAGGCAGAATGTAGAATATTTCAGTTGGAAGGGACCTACAATGATCATCTAGTCCAACAATGATCATTTAGTCCAAATTGAAAAGGCAGATTGAAAACAAGTGGAAAAAAGGTGATTCTTCACAGAATGGTTGCTCCAGGATGTTGTGGATGCTGGGAGCTTAAGTAGATACAAAGAGAGATTGGACAAATTCATGAAAAATAAATCCCTTGAGGATTTTACAGAAATTATGTCTGGCTTTTAATGGCTGAGTCACAAATGCTTGGGGGCGTCTTTTCTTTTTGTACTCTTCATTAGGCAGTCACTTTTGGCTACTGCTGGAGAAGGCATGTTGGGCTTTGGTTTGATCCAGTATAGCTGCTTTTATGTTTTAATCTGCATGTAGAAAGTGTCCTTTATGATGATTCTAAATATATGGTGTGCATTATTTGTGTGCTTTGCCTGTTCAATTTTTTTCAGAATTTTTTCCATCTTTTCTCATGCTTCCTTCAATATGGTCACTGCATAAGAATTAGAGTCAAATCTGCTAAATGAAAACCAGTTTGCTTTTGTGTTGCTACAAACTCACTTAATTGTGTTTATTTTTTTAATCAGGAAGTGTGTTGGCATGATACAAAATTGGGTAAATCTAGACTCAGTTCATGGTGGTGGATGAATGAATTATAAGTGTATGCATATTTTAAAATTGTTTTCAGTTCCAAATGAAGTATGGCCTATAAGAAAAAAAGCTTCTCAACCCTAAGCCTATTACTGTGTTCCATAGCACTTAATCAGTATGCAGGAAACAGAAAGTAGTCTCTGCTGAGCAATTGCTAGAGACAGTTCTTAATAATGATGAATTGTGTTTAAAATACAAAATCAATACAAAATTGAATGAAAGGTAGAAGGTGGTACTTTAAGCAAAATAACATGGTAGAGTATATACTGTCATAGAGTATTTAAAAGAAGAGAGTGAAGTTCTGAAAACGCAGAGAGAAACAAATACAGGCTTTTCTATCATGCATTTGATAAATTGTAAGGAAAACATGAATGATTTCAGCATAGCAAATCTTCATTTGAATAACTGAATTTTCTGTGAAAGTCCATCAGCCTTCAGTCTAGTATGATTCATTTAATAAATATATTTAAAGCATAAGGAGTAAAACGGTGATTGAGAGATATATGTACACACACATACACACACGTAAAATATATATATAAAAAAATATATATATATTCCACAAGATAGATATATTCCTCAAGATAGAGCAAAAAACCTCAGAAGAAATCTCCTCAAGTTTTTCTAATGAAGGGTATGTAGTGCTTCTGTGAAGCCTCTTGGGCATGAAAGATATCTGTAGAGCAATAGTCTTCAATTTTGGCAGGCACTGTATTTCACTTTACAGTAGGCATCTGACTGATACGATGCTGCTTTAAAGGAGAAAACTTCTTCTAGACTACCTGTTGCGTCTGTAAGAGTAACACTCTCCAGTCCATTGCTTGTGCATCTCAGGTGGAGAAGATTTATAGTGCAAAGAAAAGTTAATTTAGCTAGTTTTATGGCATAAGTAGGGCTCGTCTTTTAGTGAAAAAAACCCTTCATAATACCAAGAGCTTCATGTACTTCAAATACTTCTGCTTTTTTTTATTTAATTATCCTTCCCGAGTATAAATAATAAAGTTGATTGGGTTTCCAACACCTCCTCTTACAAACTACATCTGAACACAAATTTTGATCTATTGAAGGTCTGATGTTTAATTTGGATCCCCGAAATGCATTAGAGTCCAGACTGAGAGAGAATTCTGGGGAACCTAGCTCAGTATAAATGAATTTATTTTTTTCTTCTTTTTGAAGAACTAATGCTTACCGTTTTTCAGAAAGGAAATTGAATACAACAGCTTGACTTATACCTCAAATCCTATTTATGATAAAATACCATCCATTGCATACCATTACATATAGTTCTGCATTAAGAGAGACAGGACAGAACATGCTGGATCTTTATCCAGAGAAATTATTTGCAGCACAGTTATTGTCCCGAGACAAGTAAACCATATAATATTAGGAGTAGCTGAGAGAAATCAGTTGTGGAACAAACCTGAAATAATATTCTCTTGGTTCCAGTAATGTTAATAGGGAAAAACGAGACTGTTTCTTTATTTTTCACATGTTTTCAAGATTGGCCTTTTCAAAAATAGCTTAAAAATGACAGTGATTCCTTGGAAAAAGAGCCAGTTATCTAAAAGTAAAATGGTGGGGGGGGTGTGTGTGCGCGTGCATCTGTGTTTATGTATATGTGTGTATACATGTAAAATTTAGATAGTGATTAATACTTTGGAATAGGAAGTGAAAGAAAAAAAGAAAAATAATCAGTGCTTCTGATGTGTGTGTTGTTTTTTTCCCCTTTAAAAGAAACCCCCAAATCATCTTAAAATTAACATTCAAAATTGCAGGTGTGCCAGCATGTTTAATTTTAGGTTTGAGAATTGAGACTATAAACACAGATATTCTTGTGCAATAAAAATATTTGGTTGTCAAAATTTACCTGTAATATGTTTTAATAACACATGGTTTAGTGGCCATTTATTGTGACATACCCAGTGCAGAACTTAAATACAGTTGCAGTAATGCTTTTAGACTTATGATGTATAAAGAATCATTTAAAAAATTATTTAAAACTGCTTCTCAGAAAAATATAGCTGAGACACTTGTATAAAAACTAGAATGCTGGGGATTAATGATCCTCGCTAAATGCACAATAAAAATCTGTGATTTCATTTGGAACTTCAGATGGTGGGGAGATACAGCAACAGATGGCTCTTGGCCTGTTTACTCTCAGATGTTTTCAGCTCATCCTAATTTGTAATTCCTGCTGTCCCATCACACTTGAATCTTGTTTGCAAGATGGCTGTGCCATTCTTTCTTCAGCAAAAGTTTGTTTTCCATACAAAGACGTGACTAGCTCTAACTGGAACAGGCAATGGTAAAGTGGGCATACTTTTGCAGAACAGCTTTAATATCATTAGTGCGTACTTTTTAAAAATAATAGTATATGCTGTTTCTGGTGAGTGTATTTCCTGGACAATCTTGTTGAATGTCAGTAAGAGAAGATTACACAATTATTTATAAGACAAAAACATATTAGGACAAAGTGGTTTAACTTCCTGAATGTAATTTACAGGAAATTGGTTTTCACAATTAAAAAGTACAGGAGAAATTGTATCAGTAACTAAATGATGTAAAATATCTTACTGGTTTCAGTACTTGTAACAAGTGTTAAAGGGCAGAGCAGATAAAACTTCCTAGTGTTCAAACTGATAATACAAAAGTTTTGGAGTATGCTTTGACACTGGAAGCAAAAGCTGTATCCAAGTGCCATGCAGCATTTGTAGCTAATGGTGCCATTTTTTTCTAACTCTGTTTTTCTCCTAATACTGTGTTGAATTTCTGCATATTTTTACTGCTGTATCTACCCTTTCACTGTGTTTCCTCAGAGTAAATTCTGGTTTTCTTAACAAATTTGACACCTCCCCAACCTCAAGAAAAAACAAAAGCAAAAACATTCCTGGAAAGCCTTTCTGGTGCAGTAGATACTTCCAATCGGAAATGGAAAGGTAGAACCTCACCGATGCTTCTCTTGGTCCTCTCACAGCCTCGGTAAATACATGGTATTAAACCTTTTTGGACTTAAAATAATTCACACATAAAACCATTTATAAAAGTGTGAACCATAAATTAACAATGTATTTTGTATGTTTGAGCAATGAAACACAATTATTGTGTTCAAAATGAGGCTTTGAAAGGAGAATTTGATCAACCAATGACTGTTGGGACCACCTGGTCTTTAGTGTAATTACGTGTTAGGTCTCATTAGCTGTTGCTACCAGTATAAAGCAGAAACATTTTATAGAACTAGGGTGTTTAAGAACAGCAATTAAATTATGCACCCATCCTTCTAAAAGGAATGAAGACATTTGGCTTTAGGTCAGCACGTCTGGATAACGAGATACTTTTAGCTGGCAGCACGGCTTGCGAAATTGCGTGCCTGAGATTTTTACAAAGGTTCTTCACGGGTGCTCCACTGACGGCTGTGGAGAGTGGGGCTCTCCAACGGTGTCTGGAATGGAGGTGCCACTACCAGTGTCAGTATTAGCTTTACCATTCTGTTCTGCCTGTCTAGGTAAGAAGATGTTATAGGCTCCTTGCTTTTTCAAGTCTTTGGCTTTCTTCTGATGTCTCCCAAAATAACAGCAGCGATAGTGACTTGGGAATATGGATTTACATGAGTAGAAGCTTAAAAGAATGCAGAGTTGAATCTTTGTTCTGCAGCATCTAATTGTCCACATTCTTCCTATGCCTTTTTTTTTTTTTTTAAGACCCTTTTCTACATATACTCCTTTAATAATAATTTTTCAGATTGGACTACTTCTCTTTCTAATAAAAATGCATTATTAAGCTCCCTCATATGCCTGAATTACTATTTCTTGGTTGGGTTAATCTGTTGCTTTCAGTTTGTAAAATTACCTTTTCTGATACTATAGTCTCTGAAAATACCTCATATACCAGAGCTAGGGTAAATCTCTTTTCTAAATAGTGAATATTGAGGCCTGAACATTTTTGAAACTTCTTGCAGTATTTTTACTGGACTTTTTAATTACTTGTTACTAAATTTTTGTATTTACTTAAGTAAATGCGATTTTTATTTACATATGCCGAACTTCTGCTTATCACCTTCTCAGTTGTATATTACATTTCCATCTTTGGTAAAATGAAACAGGATTTTGTGGACTTAAGAACCAACATGCTGCAATACTTTTCTTTTTTATGGTCTGAGTATATATGTTTTGTATCAGATGTTCTTGCTATAGAAACAAGCCATCTAGTCATTACATTTTTATAAATTTTCTTACATCCCATACCTACAGTGGCTCATTGATGGTATGGTTAAGTGACTAACCATTTCAAAGTGTAGCTAACAATTTAAAATATCAAACTGCATCTTTAGATCTTTTTTTAAAGTTGTATTTGCAAGTTTATGTGGCTTCCTGACATCGAATATTATTGTTAAGTTAGACTTAATCACTTTAGTTTTCCCCATTACTAGGCACATCACTGGATACATTACAGGCTGCTGTAAGTTACACATTACTAGTTCCAATCTTACTTCCACAGGCTGGCAGTACGACTCTTACTGAATTTGATTTGAGGTTTGTGTGCGTGTCCATTCTACTCATGAGATAGTGTTCTGGTTGCCCTATCTCAGAGATGCTCTAAGAAGAGCTGAGAGCAAACAGAAAGATTTTTGAATGCAGGGATGATTGGAGGCATTCAATATAAAGAGGAGATGAATAAGAAGGTCAGGTTATTTATTCTGAGTAATAAACAGTTTAGCTAAACTACCCTTTTTCATAATATAAGAACAAAGATTTGTTGAATTTAAAGGGCAACCGATTTTACATCAATAAGATGAAATTAAGGTTTTTACATAACGTATTATTAACCTGTGTCACTCACTGGCTGGGAGAAAGAAAGGATAGAGACCAAACAATTAGTAGTTCTCTGAGTACCTAATCCTTCTCTAATAATTAATGTTTTCACTTATAAATAGGAGCTATGGTCTGGGGTTTTTGGTTTTGTTGTGTGTGGGTGGTTTTTTTTGGTTTTTTTTTTTTTGTTTTTTTTAGTCTCATGCTTTGTACATAAACTTAGCACTGCCTGATGAAGATACTCTTATGTAGACTAATTCATTTCTGTGTTACAGCCTGCATTAGATTTTCTAATGCTTCTCCTCACTGTTAAGCACAAGGTCCTGGTTATGGCAGACCAACTTTCTGATCTTGTAAAACCTTTTTTTAATCCCGTTTCTATATTAGCTTAATACCTTTTGAAGTTGTAATAGTGATGCTTATTACTATGATTACTGAGTCTTTCTTGAAATACTAAATTTTTAACCTAGGTAGAAGTTTGCTCTTACTTCCTCCCTTCCTCTTGATGCTATTTCTCTTAATCTTACTTTTTTCTGCTACAAGAAACCCAAATCAAAGATACAATTTTTATACAGTGGACTGCTGTTACAGACCAGTGACCATTTTCATTTCATCTTGCTGTGAGATCCAAACCTTGGTCTTGCTATGGAGTTTATAAGCATTACCTCGAAGTTGACAGTTCCATTATTCACAACAAATGGCAGAGCCTGGAAGGTAGGTTAGATGCTTTGAAACCTATGTTACATGGGGACTCCAGGTAGTGACTACACTGACTCCTCAGTGATGAGATGTGCCCTTACAGATAGCCAGCACTGAAGGAGGCAGACTGCTCCTTCTAAATGGGACTGACTCATCCTTCCGATAACTGTGGCGATCGTGTGTAAACACAACCTGAGAACCTAACAGAAGGGTAACTGAAATGGGAGAACAAAGATTAATGGAAGAGAACAGGAGACGGTGGAAGAAATAGCTACATCCAACCTTCTGAGAAGTGCTAGTTGTCTTCTAGACACTTATTTCGTATTATAAGGACAGACTTTTCCAATAGAGACAATATTCAAAGCATTTCCATTGCCCATAGACTGTAAGAGAAAGGAAACAGGTTGTATGCTTAGTCCAGCATCTAATTTGTCCATAGCTAGCATTTGTTGTAGGGGTTTGTTCCTTGCTGAAGACTGTTGCTGAGCTTTGTTACTCCTTCATTACACTGTGCTTGTACCACTTCAGTGTAGCTCTTGGTAAACATTTGCAGACAGCTTTCAAGTCACGCAACTTTAATTCAAGTAATTAAAAAAAAAAAAGTTTGTTTTTCCTAGGTCTAATTGTTCCCTATCCTACAATATACTGACTCTTAAAATATATTTTATTCTCTTTAGCTATTAATATTGAAAACATTTCCAACTGAGTAGATCCTATTTCAGATGCTTGGCCTGCTTACTCCCTTTGTTCAGCTACTCCAGTGTTTGTTCCTCAAATTAAGCCGTGCACCTGGTGGCAGAGCTTTTCCATTTCTTCCTACTGGATTATGGAATAGGCGTCATCTCTGGAGAGTTCAAAAATCTTTTTCAGAACTGCATTTTATTTATTTCTGTATTTAATTTAAAGCATTTATCTTTCAAAACCAGACTTGTCTGCTTTGTTTTGTTCAGTTGTGTTAATCGCTGTATAGTGGTTTGTATGTTTGGGGAGAACAACTGTGTACTTTGCATATTTAATTGGCCTGAAGTAAAAATTCATGTTCCTTAATTAATGGCAACAAACAATTCCCCCCTCATTCTTTGAAGACACACTATCTTTGTTCGTTTCAGACTGTAAATTATATTGTTTGTGTAGCAGTCATCACAAGATTCAGGGATAGTGACTGAGCCTCTTCTCCAGTTTCAACTTCAACATTTAATAACATGTATAATATTTAAAGTACTTTAATATATATTTTTAAACCTGTATTATACTTATATTAAAAGAGATAATATTTATCTGATAATTATTAATGAATAATTATTATATTACTATCACCAACATTTCTGTTTACAATATAGCTTAATCTATTTAATAATATTTATTTAATAAGTCATTAATTCAGTAACTTGAGAGGTTTAAAGTAAGCTGTGTAATGCCATGCCTCTGCATGATGAAATAATATACTCTCCAGATACTAAAAGCAAGTTAAAACAGAAGCAAAAAGCTAGACTCAAGTGAATCGCTACATAAAGCACAAAAAGATAATAATTGCCTCTTTTATGAAAGATGGTAACAGTTCCTGGGAATATTTATAGAGTCTCCTGGACGATTTCATAGTTTATTAGTAGGAAAGAAAGTAGTTACTCGATTCTTGTGCTATGGTGAATGCCACATAGGTGTTACCGTATACCATGTCATATAGTCGTAGGAATGCAAGTCTATAAATGTGTGAAGAAAATACCAACAGATAAAATGAGAGTTTTAAGTACATTCTTTCAGTTAGATTGGTATCCACACTCCTTTAAATCCTTCAGAAAACACTTCCGTGAGTCATGGATTTTCCCTGCAAAGGCTCTTTCCCACTATGCCACATTTGTTCAAGTGTAGAGGAATTCTGTTCTTTATTATACTTGGGAGAACTGCCGTATCCCTGCTTGGCTACGTGGGTTTGGTAGTTTTGGGACAAGGTGGGTTTTTTTTCCTCTACAAAGGTCTGTTTCATTTCAGACTAATTAGCAACGCTCTGGATTTTTGAGTTTTCACTGCCACATCTGTGGTTATGTCTTCAGCTTCCAATCTTGTAGAGTTATCCAAGTCTTTAAAGAACTAGGGTATTTGTCATGTTTCCTGTGATATGTTCTGTTGGTGTTAACTTCATCTTTGCTTTCCCTATCTGCTGTGTATAAATTTTTAAAATTATTCCCTGTTTCCTTTTTGTACTGCTCTTTTTATGATTTTCCTCTACATGATTATCTTGTGTTAAGTCTAAAATATTTAGCCTGTGAATGTATTTGTCTTTTCCACTATTTCAAACAAAATGTTGCAAGTGGAGGCACATGGCCTTTTTTTTCTATTGCGATGAATCACCTCTTCTTTCTATTGGGAGAGGGTAGGGAGAGAAAAAACCTTATCTTGTGAAAAAGTAACGGCTGAGGCATGTATCTGGGTGATGCTGGAAAAAAGTAGTGTTGTATGTATATTCCCTGAAAATATCATTATTGTTATTGGAGCCAGACCAGTGTTGGACATCTTCGTTTGCTTTGCAAAATGAGATTTGCCTTTGGTGATACAGAACAGAGAAGTTTGGCTTACTTAGACAGCTTTTTGGTCCATAACTTCTACCTTCTTGTGACTTTTCTTGGAAAAATATAATTAAGCCATTGAAGCTATCATACTTCAGTATCTACAGAATTTTCAGACTTTATTGGGGTTTCTGGGACAAGCTTTTGTTAGGTAAGGATGGCAGATGTAAAGCAGACATCGGTTGTTTGGTGGAAAATAGCTTCAAATTGAGATTAATAAAGTTGTTTATAAGATTTGACAAAGGCTGTCCTAATATTACCAGATTTAGTGATGTCCCCATTATTTGCTCTAATTTAATCAAACAATTTACCTAAACATCTTTGTAGTGTAACCAAGAAGCTCTCAGGCTTTTTAATTTTTTTTTTTTTATTCTTAAACTTTTCAGAAAGTTAAATACTTATTTTGCTGGTGAATAATTTCTGCCTTTTTTAAAATTTTTATATGTGTGTGTGTGTATATATATCTTTATTTAAGTCTGAGAACACCCCTATGAAGTGGGAATGTACTATTGTCCCTGTTTTGGAGGGAGCTGGGCTGACCTGGCTGTTGACAGGACGTCCATCATCTGAACTGACGTCCATCAGCTGAAAAGGTAGTAACTTCCCTTCCAAACGAGAGGGTAGTTGGTGGGAGCAGATGAAGGTATGGGAAGAGTGAGGGCTGGGCACATAAAGGGAGTGATACGGAACAGCACTTAGCACTCCTGTGCTTTACTTGTAGGCGGCTGGGGACGGTAGTGTAAGCTGCAACTGTAAGTACGTAGAAATGGAGTTTGCAATAGCTGAGGTGTAATTAAGTTTTTAAGCAGTCGTTTGGGAAATGGATATATTCATGCTACTCCCTGGTATTTTGTCTGAAGGACTGGAATCCATGGGAGTGCCTTCATCACTGAGCTATATGATAATGCTCCATTTTCATACGTGCTGATAAATTCTGTCTGGCATAATGAGTCCTCCATGTCTGTTCTTCACTCCTGCTGTACAGGTATTCTAGGCCTCCTCCTCCTCCTCTTTCTGCTTGGTGGATAGAGAAGTCATGGGAGATAGCTTTGTAATCCTCCTGAGCTGCACTGAAGTTAAATGAGTGATTGATATTCCTCCAGAATATTTTTACAAATGGGTATATTTTTTCTGAATTAAATCTGTGTCCGCAGCCCTTTTTAATGAACTCAAGAGTGTTAATGAGCACTGGATCTGAACTAAGTCTACCAAGGATAAAACTTAGGGTTAAGGGTGCTTAGTCCAGGCATTCTGATTGGGTTTGGATATGGAATAGATGTTAAGCTATTCATCTCTGGCAAAATGGGAGCAGTTTTGGGCATGCTCGGAAGCATGACTCTATGACTCTAGAACTCCACTGAGAAAAACTTAGGTGCCCATAAGGTCTTAAGTGCTGAAGGGTAGACTAGGAGTTCAGGGATTACACTTTTCTGTCCAAACTAAGATGACCTCACTTGTAGGTAATTCCTTGAGGCAGGTGTTTGCTTCTGATCTTACAGTTCTGAAGATGCCCAATATAATAAGGATTTACACTATCTGGCAAAATGTCCCTATTGTACAAGGAAATTGAGGGATGTTCTCTGTGCTCGTATGAGTGATAGTGATTTTACTGTCCATGGCTGCCAGATTGAACTGAAGCTAGGCAATTGGCAGCTTGCTTCTTGTGTTCTGATAAAGAAAAATCAAAATTACCAATAGTTTCATATTAACCTTCTGTACCTATATCTAATGGTAAGGACCACTCTGTGAACTTCTTTCTTGCTGATATCTAGCATTTAATGTGTTCACAGCTGTTCTGTTTTTCTTCTTTGTAATATAATCTCAGAAGAACTGTCAATCATAGCTAATAGGGTTTTTTGTTGGTGTTTTTTTCTTTTCCCCCCTTCAACTGAAGTAGAGATTAGGAGCATAATGCAGAATGGACATGCACTTTTTTATGATAGCGTCCCTATGTAAGTTGTGACATGGGTCTTGTGATACCTTTTCAGTAGTGATCTGCCTTTAAGTTTGCAATGAAAGTTTAAAAAACTCAAACAAACCAGAGGGCTCGTTCTGGGTCCTGTCTTCTATTAGTTTGGGTCCTGGGACATGGTGCTTTGTAAACTCCAGTATTGCAAAAAAAAAATTGTGTTCAGAATGCAGATAGAGATAACAAAAGGAAAATGACAGCGTTTATCTTTAGTTTCCTATTGGTCTTTATTCGGTTTAAATAAAAGATGTATGTCAGACAAAGGATTCAGTTGACTGCAGTATTTCTAGATCAGGTAGCTCCTGTTTAGAAGTTTTGAACTCTTACACCAGTTATAATAAGCATATTAAAGAAAAAAGAAAATACATAATCATCTTTTTTTTGGCTTGTAGGTCATAAAAAGGTCTCCATGCTTTGTCAGGTAACAGTAATTGTGAAATAGCTGGTAAGATGTGCATTTAGCGCTGTTTGTCTCATTAAAGAGAACAGGTTAGAACTTGTTGACCGCAATAATAACAGTAAGCAAACTGCTTTTTGCTACGAATAAAAGATTTCTTACTGATATTTGTTGATTACAAGGAAAGCAAAAGCAATATGGAGACTTGCAAAGCTCTACATCCATTGTAAATAAGCAGTTGTATTATGTTCTATATAAAGAACACAGGAAGTCTGCTTAAAGACTGTTTCGTATCTGTAACAATGTTAAATATTAAAATATAGAGCAGAAAATTGCTGAAAAACTTCTAGCTGATAGTACAAAAGATGTTAATCTGAAAATATGTTTACAAGAAATTAATTTCTGTTCAGTTTTACGGAGGGGGGAAATGATAACTTCCTATATACATTTTTTAATATTTGACAAAATTGATTATTTCACTCCAGCCATGTTTCAAGACTATGTACTTATATCATTAAAAAAATAAGAGTTATTTCTGAACGTTTTTCTGCTGTATTTTGTCCAGAGCTAGAGCAGTTTTGGGAGAATGAATGCTTTAAGCTTGTTTCGGTTGCCCATTTCCCTCTTGTAATCTTACTAGTTTATGGGACATTTTGAAAATGTCTGTTTTGTAATTCTTCTGTGGGTAGTAAACTGGTGTAATAAATTGCATGTGCATGATTAAGGGTAGTATTTTGGCCTCTAGAATTCTCATTACTTTGTATAATCTACTAGATGAAAAACGCAGCTCAGGATGTGATTAGTTGGCTCACAAACTCGTGATTTGATGTGCTGTCAACCAAGGATCCCAAATCTTTTTTCTACAGTTGCCCCCTAGTCTGTCTTCAACCTCTGCTAATGCATGAGTCCCCAGATGCAGGACTTAGCATTTGTTTGAGGTTCCTGTCAGCCTATTCTTTCACGTTGCTGAACTCCCTCTGAATGGCAGCCCTATCCTCAAGTCTATCAACCGTGTCCCCATCCTACCTATTTGGTGTCTCCGCAAACTTCCGCATTCTGTTCCATTGTCCAGGGTGTTGAAGTTAAGTTGTGTTGATAGAGATCAACCCATGAGGAATGGCATCTGTACCAATGTGCTAGTTAAACCAGGAGGAGTGCCAGTTAGACTTTGAAGTATTGACGACTACTCTTTGAGCCTGGTAATCCAGACAATTTCCCACCCATCTTGCAGTCTACACATCCCTCCAATTTGGCAACAAAAATACTATGAAACTGCATTGCAAACCTTGCATACTTCAAGGTAGACAACATCCCTGGTACTTTTCTTGTGCACTGAACCAGTCATCCCACCGCAGAGGGCAAATTTATCAGGCATGATTTGCCATTTGCAAATCCATGTTGGCGGTTCCCAGTCACCTTGCCGCTGTTCTTGGAAGGGGCTTCCATGAGGACTTGTTCTGTAATTTTTTTCAAACTGAGGTGAGGGTGGTCATTCTGTTGTTCCCCAGGTATTTCTTCTTCACCTTTTTGAAGGTGACTGTATACATTTACCTTTTTCCAGGGGCATCCACTGATCACCACTACTCTTCAGATGTGACAGGGAGAGACCTCTTGTCCAGCATAATATATGCATCCCACCTAGACCCATAAGCTAGCATTTTTCCAGTTTGCTTAAGATGATCCTTCTTTCCTGCAGGTAGTTCTTCTGTCCTCCAAACTCTACTGCTAGGCACTGGGGCCTGAGAAGCCCGAGAGCAGACCTTGCTGGTAAAGACTGGCAAGGTATTGAGTGTCTTAGCCTCTTTCACGTCCTTTGTCACTAAGTCTTTCCTCTCTTTCAGCAGCGGACCTGTATTGTCCTTGCTTGTAGAAGGATATGCAGTATGCTCATAGAATCCCTTCTTTTTGTTCTTTGCATCTCTTGCTAGTTTCAGCTTCAGCTGTGGTTTTCCTAATTCTGTCCCCATATGCCTGGAAAGTGCTTCTGTGGTCCTCCTGGGTAACTTGTCTCAGGTTCCACCTTCTGTAAGCTTCCTTTTTGTTTTTGAGCTTCGTTAGAAGTTCCCAATTTAGCCAAATAGCAGATCAAACAGACCCTTCTCATTCCTCTATGGAGGCTGTCCTTGAAGATCAACCAGCTCTCTTGGGCACCTGTGTCGTTCATGACCATCTCTCATGAGATTTAGCCAAGAAGATCCCTGAATGAGCTGAAGTCCATTTTCCTATAATCCAGGGCTTTTTCTTTGTTCTGTTGCTTGCCTTCCTAACTTCCCTTAGAATCTTAAGCTCCACTATCTCTTGGTTGCTGCAGCCGAGGCAGCTGCTGACTTCCATGTCCCTGATTAGGCTGATTTTTTAAATTTATGAATAGAAAATTCAGTAGAGCAACACTCCTGGTCAGTTTGTTCAGCATTTGTGTCAATACTTGTCCTCAGTGCATTCAAAATCTGGATTGCTTGTGCCCTACTGTGTTGCTCTTCCAGCAGATGAACTGGTGGTTCTATTCCACCATGAAGACCAAGGGTAAGTGTGTGAAAGCTTCCCTTGTTGCCCTGTCCTGTGTATGTGTCTCTCACCTCACATCTCCAGCACCTCAAGAGCTTGGTTTTGTCAGGTGTAGAAGATACCCTCCTCACGATTCCCAAATTTCTTTTCGTATGTAGAAGCAGTAATTAAGTACAAGTGTAGTTTATGTGAGACTGAATGTGTTTGCCATCCAAAGGCAAATGACTTATGTGGCATGTATCAGGTAAACACTTGGTTTTGTTTCCATATATTTTGGCACACAAACAGATGATTTAAATGTTGTCATTTCTGCCTCAGTCTGTAATTTATTTTGACCTAAATAATCAATGTACATCTACTCATCTGTTTCTTCTTCACTAGAGAGAGAGAGATACTTGTGTTGAGCTGTTTGTATTTCCTATTCTGCATATCCTAGAATCAAGATTAAAAAAATTTCAGTATTACATTGTGATAAAAGTGATCTGTACTGGTGGTAGGTGCAGTGTAGGAAACATCTGATCTAACGGAATGTGTTGGAAAGCAATAGCTAATGTTTTGGCTAATTTGTTAGCCAACTTTTGAAAGGAAAAAAATACACCAAACACACACAAAAAACCCCCCAACACTTCCAATCCACAAAAAGCCCAGAAGTGGTAACGTGCTGCAGCTTTTCAGATGGTTTTCAAGAATACACCGTTATAATGGTGGTGGTGTATATTAATTCAATATTATCTATTTAAGTCTTCAGAAGCATTGTTTTTCTTCTGGGGATGAAGCTTTATGAGAAAGAACCAAGAATAGGAACTTGGTTCTTTTTGGAAAGGGTTTGTTAACTCTGCACTTAACTAGCTGAATATATTTTTAATATTCTGTTCTTTTTGGATGTGGAAAAGAATACCTTGTGTAAGGTAATACTGTCTGCTTTGAATTATAATGAACATGCAAAATGTAAAGACTCTGTTATTTATTTTAATCTTTAGGATTTAAAACTTTTATTTAGCATGGATTAGGTGTTTCTTTTGGATTTGTCTGTATCATCTGTTTTAAGATATATCTTCAAACCTGACACAGGCTTCAAGCCGTCAAGATGAACAAGTGGTCCTTGTCAGAACAGATCAAAGTGGAAGGGCATGGCCTGTGACCGCACCGACTGAACCACAGGAGCCAAAAGGAGGACGGAGAAAGAGACAGATGGTAAGTTTTACAAATGTGAGTATTAAAGTGTAATTCTGAAATGATTTTGTAGTTTTACTTTTATGATGCCGTAATTAATATGAGTGTCTTACGAGAATGTCAATAGGTAGTTAAAAAGTTCCTTTCAGAAGATGATTGTAATTAAGTGTTAGAGTACATATTTGTTAAGCATATATTAAGTTTATTTTCAGACTACGTTTCCCTAGGGATCGCTTTAGAGCTTATTTATATGCACATTCAAGGAAAACTAAGTTTTTCAAGTTATCACAGTCTCTTAGCCAAGTAGTTTATATTACCTAAAGTTATGTAAATAATGAAGATTAGCGGAGGTGAATATTTCCAAAATAAGAAAGATTTTACTGAGATACTTGGGTCTCAGGGGCTAATTTTCCTTTTCTTTTCTTCTGATCAAAAATACTGCTACTGATGGTAATAAAAATTATGACCTAATCTTTGTAACAAAGTGCTTTGGGGAACAGTAAGAAGCTTGGAGGCTGGAGCAGTGTTTTATTCTTAGGATAATTGCTTGCAATAGTAAATAAACTAATATTTCGATCTTCGTGAGATAAGAGGAGATGACAATCCCTCATACTTCTAGCAAGCATGTTCTTGATTAGTAGGACAGATCAGTTTATAACACTACTATAGAGGAGTGAAAGGCACAAAAGGGTGAGGAACTGGTTGTCATTCTCCTGTTGTTTCCATTTTGGAAAATGCCATCTTGCTTTATGTTAATGACCATTCCATATGCTCCTTCAGGATTTAGTTTAGTCCTGCCCTAAAGGACAAACTTCATTTTCTTGTGCACCCTGTCTAAGATGGCAACATTTCCCAGCAGAGGTACCACATTTATACAAGTTTTCAGTACTGTCTGTGATTGCTGTGTTTCAGTAGCATCTGTCACTTGACAATTCAAAAGCTTCTGTAAATAATGAAGATTACTTTTTGGAATATTCCATTTTTGTGAGCTGATTAATTGTTTCAGTGAATTACTGTCCATCTTTCCTGAGTGGTAATGTACCCCTGATTAAGCAAGGATATAAAGGATATAGCACTTGTGGGAAGAGGTTCTATTTTTATTTAGACATACTGATCCAGTTGAAGAAAGGGGAAGATGTTCTTCTCCTTAGGTCAAATGAAGCAGCAAGCCCAATTGTTTCAGATGAGCTTAGCTTGATTCATGATTCTTTAAACTTGTTGAAATTATTAGGATCTGAATTGTATACTTGATCTTTCTCACTAGGTTAATATTTATTTTCAATATGTTTGTTTCCAGGTCCCTACTCATATAGATAAGGAAAGAGTAAGGTATTTTCAGGATGATGATAATATGAACCTGAAGGATTTGGTCAAAAATGAGAAGATGAGAACAGCAGAGGATCAAAACTCACTGTTCATGCGTATGGCATCAAAGGTAAGGTGTCGTGTGTATGGCTTTTTAATTAAGCATTTTATTATTAGAAATATCAGGGAGGACGTGAGGCCTCAGTGCTCTAGGTACGTTGCTTTGGGTTGAGAATTCTGATTGTCTTGAATAATAATCAAGTCTGTTGTAAGATGGTCGTGGCAGATGTTATCAAAGTGATGGAAACCTGCATGCATGCAGGAAATGTGGTGTGTTCAGTTCTTTCATAGGTGATTGTGTTGTTCCTCTGCCTGTAGAGTTTGATGCTTTTGAGGTGAACACTTTTAGAATGTGTTGTACATTAATAGGTTACTTATGCCCAACAAAGCAGGTTTTCCCCAAATTAGTGACGAATAAAAGCAGCATTTTCTTAGTGTTTAGAATGTCTCTTCCATCTAGAAGTTAAAAGAATCAATGAGATTTGAAGCAAACTACCTGAAATTCCATCAGGGTGTCCTGGGTAATGAGATAATTTATGCTCACAGGCCACACAGATTTATACATTATGCTTCCATGAGTGATTCCACTT
This sequence comes from Oceanodroma leucorhoa, assembly GCA_030449065.1. NCBI lineage: Eukaryota > Metazoa > Chordata > Aves > Procellariiformes > Oceanodroma > Oceanodroma leucorhoa. The sequence continues at coordinate 976,921 of JASVER010000121.1, read as the reverse complement.
AAAGGAGCAGCCAGCTCACAGACAGATACTGCAGTGCAAATGGAATAATTAATTCCTGTCATCCAAACTGAGTAATAAAGGATACTTTCTGTGCTTGATATGGAAGTGTTTGACAGGGATGATTTCCAATAGCTACGGCATACAGTTTCTCAAATTTTCAAATTTGAGAGTTTCTCAAATGCTTCAAATTTTACTAGGTTACTGCTCCAGTATTTTGTGCACCACTGAGCAGGTTTTGAAAAAGCGTGTTAGCATGGAATTAGTATCGCCACAGACAAAATTTGTTTTTCCATTTATCCAGAAGGCAGACAAGATTCTGGAGAGTAGGTTTTGATTTGGTTTTTCTTCTTTTTAAAGTTCTCCTTCTTCAGGTGATACTTAAAAGAATCGGAAAAGCCATGATAGTACCCAGTAGAAAATATTTAACCTGATGCTATAAACCGTGTGGCAGGAAGTTATTCTGGAGAGATTATCAGAATTTAGTGTGGTTTATGCATCTTCTCATTCAGCTGCTTCTGGTAGAAGTTCTCATTCTCCCCCACTGGCATACTCAAAAAAATTATGCCCTTGGGGTCTAGTTAAATAAACACATCTTGTTCCCAGTATTTGATTTCCTTCTTTACCTTCCCTTCCAAAAAAAAAACCAAAAAGCAAAACCAAACACATAAAACTTTGCTTCAAAACCTGTGTAATAGTGCAAGCTAAGTATAATTAACTAGTATATCTGTCATGCAAACATTTACAAGTAAATGAAAGTGTAAGGACACAATAAAACTTTGTACTGTCCGCATCGTATGAGAATAAGCATAACAAAGAGAAATGGTTGCCATTTTCTCAAGGACCTTATTCAACTTATGTTGTCTGTTCTCCATTAAGTATTTTCTTTAGAAAAGGTAACTTTCATGAAAAATGGTGGTTGGGGTGTGTGTGTATGAATGTCTACATTAAAACATAAGTGGAATGGAATTTAAAAAAAAATCTTTAACTCAAATCCAGGCATCGAAGGTGAGTTTGTAAATCAATATTAAGATGTTTTTCTGAAATTATTATTAATGTGCCCAATTTGTACTGTGTTTAGTCTGATGTCTTCATGTGACTGCTTCTGCTGAACAGTTTACAGGATTGCTTTTTGTGCTCCGATTCTTTTCAGAGATGTGAAAATAAAACCAGGCTAATTTGAGCTTCCTGAATTTGGTAATAGCAAATGTTTGTAGTGCCCCTATGAAGACATAGTGGAGAGTGCTCTCAAAAAGAGAAATACTTTTTTGCTTGGATTTTTCCAAACTCAAATGAAAGGCCATTCGGACTTTTCTGAGAAACTTGTGCATTTTATACAGTAATGTACTTGGCTTGCCCCCGAAATTTCTAAACTTTGTGTTTATGTATTCATATATTTATTGATTCCAAGTTTCTTCACTTCAAACTGGAAATACCGTTTGACTCTTAGAGCATGTTCAGTTGTCCTTGGTTTAGTTTATATATTTTTGACATTATATTAAGTAATTATTAATGCAAGGAAGACTAACAAACTTGAAGGGAGATCAAAGATTTCTATACTATTTAGTTTTGCAAGTCTTCAAAGGAAAAATTCTGATAACTTTTCTTTGTAATTTTTTTGTTCTGTTCTTTTTTTCTATTCAATTTTAAAATGCTGTGAATTTTCCAAGTTCTTGACGACTGAGACACTTAATGCAAGAGCAGCTATATGAGATATTCACTCAGCCCAGTATTCTGTGTCCAACAGTGACTGCCTAGGAGAAAGAGTATAAGAACAGGTCACATTTCCAATGATGCAGCCTTTATGTACTTTCCTGGCCTTTAGCAGTTTGGAAGTTTTTATGGTACCCCCTTACCTGGTATTTCTCTCCACTTTTGGTTAATGGATAGTTATGTTAATTGTGGATTGGAATGAATATCCCCTGTTACTTCCTTTCTGTGGCTCCTCATCTCCCATTCTATCATCTGTACCTATTGCCAAAAGGCATGAGCTGTAATTACTGGATTTGAAGAAAACAGAAAACCAAATCCTGTATGCATAACATCTTTGGTTAGCATTCTTGTACCTGCAGCCAGTTCCTCAAAGATTTTAGTTACTTGCACTGTAAGGATTTCTGGGACAATGGTGAAATCTGATCCATTTAGGAATGGTGCAGAAATGGCCTGGCTCAGTATGTAGCTGTTTTAAAAATAAAGATTCTGTACAAATGAGGGTGAACTTTGGCAACTGAACTTCTGCATCCATATAGTAGAGGAAAATGCAATATAGTGTTTAACCTCTATAAAGAGGTGATTATGAAGAAATGGGGAGTCTATTTAGTGGGAGTTTAAAATGAGTATGTAAAGAGAAAATGCTTGCAGGTTATGAGGGACTCTCTAGTACTCAGGGCTAATTGCACATGTATGCCACTGCTGAAAACATTCTAATGGAGTGAACACCCTCCCAAAATATAGTAAAACTTTATTGAATTGTTTTTATTTAAAAATAAATCCAAGACTGGGTGAACAGAAGAATAAAGAGCTTCTGGAGGTTAAAAGAAAAATCAGATCCAGAACCCAACCATTATTTAAAAAGTACTTGTCATGTCCAAGTAAGGAGAATGGGAAAGATCGTGAACCTAGCAGGCTTAGAAGTAAACTTTGATAAGAAAGATTGAAAAATTATCCTGAGGGAATTACTTTAAGTAATTATTTTGAATTTGCTAAAAGCATAGAACTAGGACTTAAACTCATTGGAAGCAAGAAGCCTGCAGGAATGTGGTGTTGAAAAAACCTGATCGAGGTATAATTAGAGCATTTAGGAAAGATAAGTGCATGCCAGAAGAACTAATGAACTATTTGCATTAACATCCTCTATAAATGAGGTCAGAGCAATTCTTTTGCATCAGCCATTATTTACAGGGGATAAGTGGAAAAACTGTCTCAAGTTAATAGTGTCAGTAAAATGAATTTTAGCTCAAATTTATAGAAATCCATTATTTTAAAAAGAAACTTGAATTTGAGGTGAATAATAAGTTACTAAAACCGAATGGTCCTCACTTAAGTGGTCTGAAAGAAGTCAGGTGTGACATGCTGAACTATGAACTGCTGCTGAGTGTAATCTTTATTCATCCTGAGGAACAGAAGATGGCAAGTATAATGGCAATCTTTATAAAGAAAACAGAAGGCAGGAGTAAATGGTTATTTTTTATTATAAAATGAGGTTACCAGTGGATTCATCAGGAATCTCTTTCGTTCAACACGTACATAAACCATCTGGAGGAAGGGATAGTTTATGACCTGACAATTTGTTATTGTTATGTATTATTCAGGACTGTCAAAAATAGAGGTCACTGTAAATTGTAAATTGTAGAATTTCAAAATACAAAGCTTGGATTTTTCTAACATTGTGAAACATATCTGAACTGATTCTTAAGCTTCACTTTAGAGAGTCGCTGGAGAGACATGCCTATTTTAGTGGTGTGAGTCATCTGTCCTATTTTGAATGCCGTCTGACAGACATTGTGAGTATAAAAGGAATTAAGATGTCTAGCTCAGACACAGGAGATTATGCTATAGACCTCTCAAATAAGGAGAAAGAAATCCCACCGTAAGTATCAAGGCAATAAATTCAGATGAAAGTCAGGGTTGATGAATGCAAAATGATGGTAACGTGAAGCTGAGTGAAGCCATAACTGTGCATATACCACAAAAAGCTATTACTACCTGATTTGAGAGTCATTGCAAGTCTGCAAACATCATCTCAGTGCTGGTGTGATTAAAAAGAGAAACAGAATTTTGGAGATTGTGAAAAAAAGGGAATTTAAGACCAATTTAAAACATATAAGGCTACTGTAGTTCACCTGTGGTGCACCCGTAGCTTGAATGCTACCCAAGCTTGTAAAGCATACCCTGTGGTCAAAGGCACAGAATGGTGGCCGTTTGAAGACAACCTAACTAAGCAAAGTTTCTTCAGCTGGGGGGTGGGAAAGGCAGCTGGTAGACTAGAACACACAAGTAGCATAAAAGTTTAATAGAAAATAACTAATTTTATTTCTCATATGTGAAGTGGTCACAGAGCAGAGTTTAACATGAAGGAGGGTTTTGGTTTTTTTTTTTTTTTTTTTATTTTTTTTTTTTTTTTTTTTTTTTTTTTTTTTTTTTTTTCCCAGTAAAGAAAGAAATTGTAGAACTCGCGCTGTAGAGCATGAGATGCTGTGGAGGCCTTAATTGTGAGTGGGAGGAAAAAAGATACAGTGACTTTGTGAAGTACAGTTTCATTGGTAAATATTAGATAGGGAGATCTAGATAGGCTTTTGGCTCAGGATTTCCACAGTGAAATGCTGAGAGCTGCAAGTGTGTAGCAGAAGCCTCATTCTATGTGCTTTGTTTATGCTTTTCCCCATATGTTTTAGCCATTGCTGGAGACTGATTTTGCAACATAAAGTGATCACACTGGGTTAGAGTGAGCAGCTGAGTTTAGGATGTTTCATCCTAAAAGCATGGGGTTTTTTGGGTGGGTTTTTTTGTTTTGTTTTGTTTTTTTAAGGATAAAATTTCTTAATAATGTTAGAAGAATGTCTTGTGGTTCCTGGCTTATGCAACTGCTTTATTTTAGTTTGGGAAGGCTCTGAAGTTCCTACTGACTTCAATAAGCTTTGGGTCAGATTCTATGCAGTGTGTTTCTTTTTTGTTACTAGGCAAAGATGCACTATATCACATTATTTTGTTAGAACGTTCTAAGTTTCTTGAATGAATAGCCAGCTCTTGGCTAATCTTTTAAGATTGAGCTACATTATTTATTTATTAGCTAAGTGTGCTGGAGCATGTGCTATTAGCTAAGTGTGCTGGAGCATGTGCTTGAAGTAGATGTTTTTGTCAATTACTGCTCAAGATGAGTTTGTTCTCTTTCGGCTGTATAAGGAATCTGTTGCAATGGATTTTTAGTTGTCCAAATTTTAATTCATGGTACTGAAGTCCTCCAGTTCCATGCAATGTCACATTTAGGTTTAGAAGGTATTGTTTTTTGGCTTTCATAAAAAGAAGCATCATAGATGCCAGTTTTTCTTCTCTATGAAAATCTGAAATGGTTTTGTTAGTTTTTGTACGGGTGATTCCCAGCTCTTGTCACCACAAAATGTGATGGTCTTCCCAGATGGTGATTGTTTCATGATCCTAAATTAGGAAACTGGCTCCTAGGCATCCTGCATTTTCCATGTCTTTAGATAGAAGGCATTCTTGTTCACAGCATTGCAAGATCAGTGTTAGCGCTGAAGTGTTGGCAGCAGTCTGAAAAATTTGGTTGTGACCGCAGATATTCTAGACAGTTTCTTTAGGTACTTTATGAACCTATACTACAGAGAGTATCTGTATTATGATCTGGGGACTCAGTGAGACAACCTTCAAAAATCTTGCATGTCTCCTAAGTGGATTCATCAAGGTGTTTTTACGTCCAGCAGGAAGTCTAGCAACCAAACCTCTTTTGTCAGTTTTAGTTTGATAACATAGTACACAAATTTGACACATACAAATTACTTTCTCTTTGTGTCTTCATTTGAGAAGTGGAAAAAAATATCCACAAAAATGAATCTTACCTTTCAGAAGAGTGGTGAGAGGAAACTGCTGAAAGTCTATAAATGATATCCTACCTAGGATGGGAGAAGGGAGATCCTAGCTACCTCTTAAATTCTGTGGAATAATTTCATTCATGTTACCAGTCTGAACTGCTTTTGTTGAGTGATTGTTGTGATTTCTTAGGCATGGCTACTGGGATAGAAGAAGTGATCCACTGCAGACAAGGCAATTGCTTTTAAAGAATGAAATACAGGGTATATTTTTACCAACAACCTTTCTTTAAGGATCTCTGTTGCACAATTGCTTCTCATTAGAGTGTTGTTTTTCCTTCCATAAGTTCTAATGTCAAATCTGATGCCAACATAATTTGTGAGAAAATGGATGTTTGAGGGATGGCTCATCCTTAGGTTCAGTTGAATGCCTCTTTTTGGTTAAATGAAAAACAAACCAACATTTGTTTGAATTACTAAAAGGAAATTTGGGTGGTTTTTTTTTATCCGTTGCATTTGTTAGTTGTCTTAAAATTGCTGGCTGCTCAGCCAAGTAAAAAGAAAAGTTAGACTAGAAACTTAAGGAGCTTCTGCTACCGTAATATGGCCAAATGTGTCAGATTTTTTTGTTTAGAGCTTCTATCCTATGGTCAGATTATTTTTCCATATTGTTGGTATCCTGTTCAGTGCAGTGAATGTTCAGTGTCTGGCAGCAAGGTGGCTCTCCAGTCCTTACAGCTCTTTGGTTATGCAGCGTGATCACCCTTTTTGCCACCTTTAATCCAATGTGAATTTACCACTGTGAACTGAGGAGCCTAAACCCTCCCTGTCTTCATCACCTCAATCCTGTGCAGCATGTTTGCTCCTACTCCCATGATGTGTTGGACCAGCCAGCAGTGTAATTCCCCTTTTAGTTGTGGCTGTGGCCAGCCGTGGTTACTGCTGAGCATGTAGACTACAGCACTATTTTATTTCCTTCATGGATTTTCCCAGGGCTTTTATCACTTTCCCAGACTGTGCCAAAAAGAAAATTCCAGCCGCATGGCTGTTGAGGATGGAGGAAGTGGGCACTGCTCTCACAAAGTGGAATGGAATGAGAAAGACAGACCAGCATACTTTCCAGCTTTTGCACAGCTGAATGCTCTGCTCCACATGAATATTACTTTCCTGATATTTAGTGTTTTAATGGTATTTCAAATGATATACAGGCTAGTTGTTAGGCATCTCTGAAGATAATGATGTAATTGCAGTTTTGTAAAGGGAGATGGGGATGTTGAAATATAAAGATATAATTCATAAAAGGATTTACTTTCTTAAATGATACTTGGAAGAAATGTCAGTACATAGACCCAATGAAACCATTGGCAAATGAAGGTCTAGATGACGTTATCTCGTGTCTGACTCCCACTCATATTCACAGACTAAACATCTGTTATGGTCAATCCATACTTGTCCTTACAAGTCTTTTTCCCACCTGTAAAGTTTCCTTTTCTCAAGAGCTCCACAAGATCAGAGGGAGGGAATATGCCATCTCCTTGCTATTTCTTTGCCTGTTGAGCCTATGTTTTAAATTTAAATGAAAAACAAATTCTAATTTATCATTCCCCTCTTGCCCATTCTTCTTTTTCTAGTCGTGGTTTTAATACAACCCTGTTGTACTAGAGGCTCTTATCTCCTGTTACTTTTGTGCTTCTGTTCACAGCAGGTTGATGTGGACGTCAGTTATCTCAAACAGTTTGAAATGCAGCCTCTCCCACAGCCGTCCCATGCATGCCGTTATGTCAAACTTACGAACATCATGAAAAAGCCTCAAATCTTTAATTTTCAGTGGTGAAAAAGCTTTTTCTAAACAAAAATTAAAAACCCAACACTTATCTTTTTGATATATGGAAAAAAGCAGGCCTTAAAGTCTCATTCTTTTATATTTCACTGTTATGCCTAGAGAAGAAAAACCTGTTTGAAGTTACTGTATTTCGACTTTTTTCTTTCTTCAGCTTGGAAAGCAGGTTGGGTTCTCACTGCTACAGAAGCATGACTATAGGATACAAAAAAAGTCAACAAAATATTTGAAAACTGATTTTTTTTTCCTGCCAGTTTTAGAGCACAAAATATGTGTGAAGTCTTAGGTTTTCACTACTGATAGCTTTGAGTACCCTGTCTGTAGTTCCTTCTGCCCTTAACTGTTGTAAGTAGTTCAATTTTCCCAAATTCATGCTGTTAAGACTTATGTAATCCTTTCACTTATGTCAATAGATGCTCGTGGGTGTATAGAGACGGATTTCTAGAACACTACCTCAATAGAAATTACCTTCTGTTTGTACGCATAAATTCTACTAAGGCATCTTTTTTTCTTTTTGATTGATCTTTTACTAAAAGAAAGTGAGAAAGATTAATCTGTGTTGTTCATCAGACCATTTAAATTTTGGCCATAAACTCATTTTATTTAAAAATCTCTGCAGTAATCTGTAACATGAATTTAAGCAGTGAAAAATACAGAACTATATTAGTAATGCTGACCTTCATTTATGGGTTTAGTAAAGAGGTATGCTGGTATTACAGGTTTGCAAAAAGGGAATTTGCATGTTGCCTTTCCTTGGTTCTGAAGTCTGTAAAATGGAAAATTGCTTTCAGCCTTATCATTTTTACTTGCTGTGCAAACCTGCCTGTTGCACATCTTTGCATTTCCATCACCATAAACCAAAATAATAGTCCAGAAACATTTTAAAAGCTAAAGTGAAAAAAGCAGAATGTTGCTGCTGCTACTATTGTGTAATAAACCTTTTTCTTCTCTTTCTTCACATGGTGAAGCCATTCTAGCACAGTATTTAATAGACATGATAGAACTCTAACAAAGCTCTGGTGCACTGTTGCTTTTTACATTTACTTAAAGATCTACACGTGTGCATGGTTTGCTGTAGAAAAATAATACAGAAACGCAAGAGAAAATAATTTCAAACACCTTGTTCTGTGTTATGCTACATTTCAGTTCAATGCACTAAACAACTTTCTGTGTATATTGTGTGGACACAAAGTTAAAGCTGTGCCGGCGTGTGGAAACAAATCAACAGCAGTGACAGCTGCATTAGGAAAGAAAACCTTGGAACAGGAGGAACTGTGTAGAAGCAGCCCATATTAAATGAGTGCGTAAGCATTTGGTGTTCTTAATGGATTATGTTAAAATTACAGGATATGTTGCAAATGAAAACTTGTGCAGGACAGTCTTGTCTAGGCGTTTAAGTTATGGCCAGGGATAACCGTAAACTTAAATGCTAATCACACTTTTAATAGCAGAATTCTGTGGCTGAAGGTATTTTGTTTAGCTTACGTTTCATTTCATTGACATGTGTATAAAACTTTATCTGTCCTAATAACTAATTGTAGCAAAATCTACAGTTTTCATTTCAAATAACTGAAGCAAAAAGGAGCATGGTCCCTAACCATTGAGCAGTACTCTGCTGTTTGTTTATTGCTTGACTTCTGCTGCTCAAAGGTAATCCTGAACTACCTTGCTCATCAACATGATTCATAATATTTTCCTGTCATAGGCCTTAAAAGCACGCTGTGCATTGATATGTTAAAATCCTTTGATACTATGTACTTAACATACTATTTATTTCACTGGGATGATGGGTTTGGGAAATGCCTATATGCTGAATTATATGTTGAATTAAACATACAAATTCAGATGTCTGTGGTCACAGAGAGATTGGAGTGGTAATAAAATTAACATGATAAAATTCTGCCTTGATTTGAGCAAATGCTATTTGAGATCAGAAAGACTGTTTTCCGAGGTGATTTTGTTGTAAACAATAAGTGCTAAATGCTGAATAAATTTAAATGTGATGAGATGTATTCATATGTCACTCAGGTTTATATTCTGAAATAATAGTTTATTCTTTATTGCAGCTTCCCAAAATATATTATGAGTACAACATTCCACAAATATTAACTCTGTCATTTAAAGTTGAAGACGTCAGTGTTGCCATGGCAATTTAAAACCAAACTGATAGGTTTTATACAATCTATAGACTTTTTTTCACAGATTTTCCAAGCAGATGCACTTTTATTAGCTTATATGGAAGTAACTAACTATGATTGCGTTAGTGAGAAAACAGGAAAAGCAGTAGTTCAATAGTTGCATACAAAATAGAACAAGAAAATAAGCAGAAAAGTACACGTACAAAAAAGCTGAAAATAACCCACACTAGAAAGATGCAGGTATATTTTGTTACCATGCTAATTGCGTTTAATGGAATTTCCTGTTTAATCCCCAAGTTTCAGAGGAAATTTGAAGAGGGAGAAAAGTGTACTCAGGGTATTATATAGGAATAATCCCTGATGATTTGGAGATGTCTCTTGAGGTTTCCTTTCAGTATCACAATGATATTAAATTCTTTAGTAGGGCTTTCTTTCCAAAGGGCGCACCCGAAGAGCAAGTAGTAGCAGCAGAGGGAGAGGTAGGAGACACAATGTGCAGCACACTTCAGATGGAGTGTGTAGGCAGCCAGCAGTGTGTAAGACTCCCAGGGTTTTACTGTAGCAATAAGAAAAGTAGAATCAGTTTAAAATTAAGCTATGAGATATAGTTCCATCAGTCTGAACGCTTGGAAGAAAAATGAGGTTGACCCTTGAGTGTACCTGACACAGATCTACTTTCGGAGGTAGTCCTGTGCCAAGGTGCCTAATGGCTTCAGTAATGTAAAAAATGAAAAAAGGCATACATTATTTTATGAAAAGAATGTTATATAATGAAATTATTAATGTAATATATTCATATTATTAATGCTAATTATAATGTTGAGGATTTCATCAGCAAATACAACATTGTAATTTTTCCCTCTCTCAAATCATTCTCATTTATGCATAGTCAGATGCTGATCTCTTTCTGAATTCCTGTGCTGAATGCTTAGCGATCTCTCTCCTTGTTTTGGGTTTTTTTGGCTACATTTGCACACATTAGATCTGTCCAAATGAGACCCCTAAGGATGATTTTTATCTGCTCCTGAAAGAAGTTTGGATGCCTTCCCTGGCTGCTGTTTAAATGTTTGTGTATTAGAGGCCTTTCTTGGCCAGGGCAAGCAAAACTGTGATGCCATCTCTGTTGGTTAAACCAAAACTGCATCCTGGTTGTGGAAAACGGATCCCCTGTCAGATGGATGGTAGATATTTCACAGTTGTACAATTACACCGCGAGGTGTAGGAGGCTATGTCATTTTGCCTGGTGCAAAGAGTCCTAAAGCCACCTGTGTATTCTCTGGTTAACTGGTGCTTGCCAAAAGAGAAGGAGAAGTTGGAAAATAGAGGGCACATACGAAGGAGGAATGTGGCAGATGAGCCCAGAACAAAAAAGTGAAATGTGAAAGACAAGGGACTGTGGAGATGATCTGTCTTATGAGAACATCAGTTTAGGTTAGCTCTTGGTTTTGGCCAGTGTCTGGTAGAAACAAGGACTTCAGGTGCGTTGTCTTTATAGATGTCTGAATTTCTTATATTAACTTTAGGCAGTTCAGTGATGTTTTTTTGGGACTCCCAACTTAAAACTGATATATAAAAGTGACTCCCTGCTTCGTTCCGATATCTGTGCAGCACCTGAAATACAGCAAGCGCAGCATCCAGCACAGCGAGGGAACTAAATACACAACTTCCAGAATGCACCGACTTTCATGTTTAACAGGTGTGATTCTTCAGCTGATGCAGAACAGCAGCTTTCCAGCAAATCTAATACATCAGCATAGTTCCTTCTTTGGATTTGTAGTAGCTCTGTCTTCTGTATGGGAGTAGATATGTATGAAATAAATCAGTTTTTAAATGATTACTTGCTTTCCTTCTGGCATTTTGGAGAACAGTCTCTTCTTGTTCTTTCAAATCCCTTTTAACTTGTTTGGAGAGATTTTGTTATAGCCAAATAATGCAATTGGCAGAACACACTGGGCACCTTATTGTAAAAGTATAAATTTTTTGAAAGAGAATTTCCATTTTCTTCCTGAATAACTTTTCAAAAAGGCCAATATTTAGAGTAGCAGTTGAAGAGTACTCTCTAGTCTGCCATGGTAGCAGCTACATTTTATTTTATTTCAATTCTGACACGTTGATGTTTGGCATTTGTAGGATTCGAGGGATAATCATATTTAAGGAATTATGCCCTTAAAAGAAAACCACACATTTTTTTTTTCATTGCTACTGGCAAAGGATGCGTTAGTGATGTTCATTGCTACTATGCCAATATTGCAGACTAAATGTCTTTAGTGGTTTTTTGTTTGTTTTTAAGGCAGAAAACATTGCTGAATGGATTTTCCCACTTACATTCATATCATATCTTATTTCACTAGGAATACACAATTCTTGCTGGATGGTATTTTTGCCTGTTTTTAGGTTTCTATACTTCCTGAACTGTTTTGAGGTATGTTGGAAGGACACTGTGGTAATATGGGAGTTGCAAAGAAATTCTTATTCCTTTCATGACTGTTGTTTTTAGAGGTGAAAATATATCTCATTTAAACACTCTTTTAAAGTCACCTAAAGGATGTGATTAAACACAGCAAGAAATGAAGATTCAGGGACAGGGTGACCATCTGTAACTTGGTCTCTTTGTCTGAGAACTGCAATATAATGGTACTGTGCATTGGTGTGCTAGACTTAAGACTTGAATAAAGGTCTCGTAAACTTCTCCTTAAAGGTGTGAAAAAGGGGAAAAAAATAACCCCTCATTTTTCCACTATGTCCCTGTCTGTTTTTCTTCAGCAAGGGAAGGATATAGTGCTTGAAGAGCATCCAGTTGGACATGAATTATTAATGACTAGGCTTTTTTTATTGCACAAGGTTGAAATGTTTAAAATAACTTTTTTCTTAGACCTTGCTTATTTCAAGCACTTATTTAATGTCTGTGAAGCTGGGGTGTTGGTTTCTTGAACTGCCTTGCATTCCTTATTATTTTGTGTTATTTGTTAGTATTGCAATGGGATCTATAATTTTGTTGCTGGTAGAGACTCTGTGGTAGAGGTAATCTGAACCTGATCTGTGAATACTTCTCTAAATATCCCTTTACTATGGCTTCTCTCCCCAAAATGCTGCATTGCTACCTACCTTTTCTTGTTCCTTTACTTCTCCAAAGTAATCTTATGTTTATTTTACTTCCTTCCCCAATGTGCTTCATCTAATTATGTTAACCAACTTATATTACATCTTAAACCAAAAGTGCAATGTTTTCTGGCTCCCATGGCCTTTAGCTGTATGAAGAACTCTTCTACACATCTTTTTATTTCCAGGAAAAATCCAAAATTTTTTTTAAGACTCTCCACTGACTTACTCTAGCCTGATGCACAGATCTTGGGTGGGATCCAGGCTGCACTAGGAGCTTACATTGAATGAGTCATGTATGGACATGGTTCTACTTACGTATGTAGCCTGTTTAGTAAAATTAGAAGTGAAGGTATTATTTAGTCTTTTCCGCTGTTTCCCTTCACTTTGAGGGCTTTTAATTTTGAATTCTGAAATACTACTGTTGGATTTCCAGGAAGCAGTAGGAGAACTCTCTGGTGCAACTGGGGAGTCTTTCTCACCATTCTTTTGGGTGACTCCAACTTTTGCCAATAGCTGGTTGGTTGGTGTGGTTTTTCCTTTTCCTTTTTTTTGTTGCATTTGCAACTTGTTTTTTTAAGTCTCCTGAATTGTGCTTGTTTTCATTGACTCCACTCAAGGTCATGTGTTGGACTTTATATTGCTTCAGACCTACTCTTAGGTTTGAGTCATTGAATTATGAATATTTTTTCATATTGTGTTGAACATGATGCAGAAAAGTACAATTCCTGAAGAACAGCAACGTCATTTCTTTTTGGTCTTACTGAATTACCATTTGAAGTGTAGTGATCTTCTGTTGGTCATGACTGTACCAGGATAAACCAAATCTGGTCTTCAGACAGCACTTACTTTTTTAAAGTTTACTGCTTTTTAGGTGAGCATTCTCTTTTGGGTTCCAGGTGTCTTACTGTATATAGCACTTTATCCACTGTTGAAGAAAGACATCATCCAGCCCATTTAATGAGATGAGTATTTATTTCATCACTAGACAGAATTCTTGACTTGTGTTCCTGTGACATAAGGGACTTTTGTAAGAGGATCTGTAGAGTATTTTTAAGGTGTTTTGAAAAGTACTACTATTTAACAGAGGTCATGCATAACAAACCAGGGATTTCCATGACTACTTCTAAGTGCAAGCAAAGCAAAACAGTAATGGTATTCTGTGCTGCATGCGATACTCCTGATATCCAAGGTGTTTTGATTTCCATTCTTCCTTTTCTGTGTAGTCTGCCAGCTGTCTTGTTTCATGTGTATTTGCATTCTCATGACAGATTTTCTAAAAATGTAAACCTTTACTTTTGGTAATAACAAAATGGTGCCATTCTGTAGGTAGTGCTTATTGGTGTTTCTTCTACTGAAGCTCCAGTTTTATCTTTCTTATGCTTGTATGACAGAAGAACAGAGACTTGATTTTTGATACCCAAACCACTAAGTATTTTTTCTACAGCTCAGGAATCTCCTGTTTATTTTAAATATAGATTACAACATTGTAGTAAAACAGAACAAGAACAGAGTTGAACTATTGAACTGTTGATTTTAGTCTGCAGTGGCTTCTAGTAGGAAATGCACATAAGCAGGTAAATGTATTATGGCTAAATAAAGTAATATTAAGGAGGCTGCTCCTCAGTTGTTTGGTAATGAAAGTACTGAGCATATACAAAATAAACTATTGATCTGTGTTAGAGAATTGCAGTGTTCAGGAAAAGCAAGAGCTATTGTCTGTGTTTGGGGGGGGAAGTTACTTATCTACACTACAAAATAAAGTCTTAATTTATTTTCATATCAGATTATCTACCCAAACTACGCCTGGGATATTTGGAAGATTTTCTTTTATTTGGAGACTATGTTTCAATTATGACAGTATGCCTTCAAAATGCCTTCAGCTAACATTAGTCCTTTGCTAGGGCTACCCCAGTCAGTATTCTGAAGTATATTGGGACTTTTGAAGACACTTCTACCATTTCCTTAGCAATTCTTGGAGCAAAACTACTCATACATAAATCTGCCAAAACTCTGAAGGACCAGCACCTCCAATATCAAGAAATCTGTACAGTGTACTGTTTTTTTTTTTTCTCCCTGTCATTTTGATAAGGAGATTACTGAAACTATTCAAGGTAAAATTACAGTCAAGTATAGCATAAAAGTATTGCAGCACTGTGATTTCATTTAAAGAGAAAAACTTTAAAAAATTCTTTTGAATGCTTTTTACATTTGCTTTAGCTATATGTGTTTTATGTTTAAGGTATTAATGGCACATAATTTTAAAGTTGTGTAGAGCAGCCAAAGCAGAAAATGGAGAACAACTTCCCTAATTCCTTTAAAAAGTTAATCTTTACAATCAAGACTTGCTAAGTCTTGATTTAGGCAAGATGTTATGGGATTTGTTTGTCATCAAAATAAAAAAAAGATTGATAAAGCCTAATGCTATATATATATATAAATATATATATATATGAAGTGTTCTATGAGTTATGAAGCTTAGTGAAATCTACTGTCATTTGGCTTTGAATCCCATGACCCCCATACTGTTCTTGCTTTCCTTTCTATTCATTGTCTCTTGCTGCTATTGCCGTAAGCCCACCTTCTTACCATGTCCTTTGTCACCTTGCGTCACCTTCAGTTCCTCCAGTTCCTATCTACAGATCCCATCCCTCATAAATACTGTCTAGGTGAGATGTATCCAGTTTGTGTGGGCTTCCACAATAAAGATCCTGTAAGATACCACTGACCCTCAAGCATGTCTTCATAACAAATTCAGTATTTTCAGAGTTTCCTTTTAAATGTGGCGCATTTAACTAAAATGTAGCAATTAATAAGCAAACAAAAACCCTGTGGATCATTCAGCCTTGTTTCTGGTAATGTGCTAGTTGTGTTCGTTATCCAGCAACAGGTGCACTCAAGAAAGACCAAATATTGAAGACAAAGACTTTTCTTCACAAAAAGGCTTAGTACTGTTCACTTGGTAAGCATAACTACTGTTGGCGTGTTTTCACAGGATATGAATGTGAGGTGCAGAGTCATGGTCTATTTATTTCACAAGAGATGATTTAATGGATAGTGATAGTCATAATAGGAGAGGAGGAGGGGGAAGACTGAAATAAAATACATCATAATATATGGTTTAAAAAATTGTGCATCTCTTTAAAGCTGAAGTTATGTCAAGATAATATTGAAATACCTAGTCCTTAACTTGAGATGGAATATAGTAATATACTCTTCTCACTGCTGTCACACTTCTATATTTTAATGCCTATGCTGTCTAGGATTGTGTATGACTGCTCTCAGGAGATGTACCTGATGATTGCATGTGCTGCAGATTCCATATGGAAGGAAGCAATGCTGCTGCTTAAGTACTTTCTCAATAAAGGATATTACAAAGAAATATGTATTGTTTCTTGCTTAGTTATATATACACGCAATTTTTCTGTGTATCTTTTCAGCTCATGGAAAAAACTGACAGAGAGTACTACACTCTGGATGACATGTTTGTTTCCAAAGCAGCCAAAAGAGCGCGCAGTGGGGAAGAGGAAGAAATACAAAGAAGAAAAGCAATACGTGAGCACCAGCAGCTTGCTGCACGCATGGAAAAGTGCCCATACTGCTTTGATAGCAGTGAACTTTCTAAACATCTTATTATTGCAATTGGCACCAAGGTAAGAAAATAGCAATTTAACACAAATGTAAAAATAAAAAAGAAATAAAGGAAGGCAGTGTTAATGTTAGAGTGCCTAAGATTAAGAAGGAAATTGCTTCTACGAAATGATTTATTGTTCCTCATCTTATTTTCCTTGCCCTTACAACTGATTTCTCAAATTCCTCAAGGGTGAGGGAGAAAAAGATATAAATCTGTAATGAATTCTAAAGCTAATCTTTGATACCAGAACTTCAGATTTGTGGATTTGTGGAAGACAGGAGCAATAATGAAAGATCTGAGTGCAGAGATTAGACTGTAGATGGATTTGTGGAAGACTAAATCACACTGCACTGGAGGAAATTTGAACTGGTGAAGAATAGTATCTCAATGATATCAAAGAAAATTAAGTTGAGAATTCCATTTTTAAGCCTAAAATCCTTTGAAAATAGACAGAAGTTTGGTACAGGGAGCCTTTTTGTTTCTGTTAATGCTTTTAAAAGTTGCATAAATATTTGGATTTATAGCATATGAAAAAAGCCTTCAGTATAACCTTTGTCATTCTTTCTCCAAAGTTTTCATTTATTATTGATGTTTTTCATTTGTATTGTGGTACATTGCACTTATTTTTTTTTATATAGGTAGATTTTATATATATGTATAAATGCATACAGATATGTATCTGTGTGTATATGTATGTGTTTATATCTAAGATAGCTATACAGAGATATATCTATATCTATGCATTTTTAATATAGATTATATTTTATTAAAATGCATACATATATATATATATAAAAAATGTATTGTAATGGTCTAAACAGTGTGATTTCACAATAGTTAGGATACTGGTTGGTCTATATGGCAGATATTACTACCTTGTTGGTGGAGCTGCTGTCTGGATACTACTAGTTCATTGGAGCTACTAATGGATAATGGGACCTTTTTAAAAACACTACAATTAGTAATACCTTGCTGTAATTAGAAGGTAATGGCTTCTATTGGTTTGAATTTTAGCAAATGTGGTATTTCTTAGCCTTAGCAACAGGAAGGTTTTTAACGCTAGAAAAATGGGCACTTCAGTTTTTGTTCTCTTTTTATAGGTATACTTGTCTCTACCAAGCAACCAGTCCCTTACTGAAGGTCACTGCCTGATAGCCCCTCTACAGCACCATACTGCAGCCACTCTTTTGGATGAAGACATCTGGGAAGAAATCCAGGTCAGCTGAGAAACTGTCTCATGTTTTAACATTTTTGTAAAATAAAGTTGTTTTGAATAATAACATGCTTGTCATAAGTACCTATTTTCATGATTTCTAGCCTGGCAGCTCTTTTCTTATTCCACTAAGGGGCAGAACATTCTCGCATTATGGATGAAAATTAGTGGTCAAAAATTGCAAAAGGGAGATGCAGGCTAAACACTGAAGAAAAGTGCTCATTTATAAGCACTAGAAAAAGTTGCCTGAAATGCTGCAGAACCTCTGTTGTTGGAGGTCTTTGAAACCAGGTTAGAGAAACATCTCTCGGAGGTGATGTAGGTACAGCTGATCCCTTACAGAAAGTGGAGTAACTGGCTTGGCAGTTAAGATTTCCTTGGAAGTGCCAAGGAAAAGAGAAGGATTGTCAGGGCAGGAAAATCACTTACAATGAAACACAAGCTGAAGATATGTTGTTTACATATCTTCAGTTTTTTTAAGCTAATCTGGGTTTTGGGTGGATGTCAACTGAGAGAGAACTATCTCATTCTTCTTCAAATCAGTGAGGTCCCTGTTAGAATCCAATTTCCTACTTTTTTGAAAAGAATTACTAGGATAAAGTGCCAAGCATGATGGGTCATGCTTTCCAACTCTCTTATGAAGACATTTTGAAGACTTTGAGTTCTGTTTTCTTTGGAAAAGGAAAATCAAGGGAGGAATGTAACAAGGTTCTGCCTAAGAGATTGACAGTGATTGGTCTTCCCTGCCCTGCCATCAGGATTATCACAAGGGGAAAACAACTTGCAACCTCTTATATCAAAATATTAGATACTATTTCAGACTAGAGAAAGGCTTCATTGCTTGCAGTTGCTTAGATTTAAAAGCAGGTTAATTCATGAGTTTGAAATGGTTTAAGTAACATTGATCTTGCCTCAAGCCTGGCAGATGAATTCTGTATCTTTCCAAATTTGCTTCCCACATTGATTCTCATGGGTGATGTAATTTTTATACAGTGTTTCATAGTAAATTATGCTCCTCCCAAGCTGGAAGGGAAAGGAGTTCTTTTGTATATGACAGAAATGCCTAAGAAAGTTGGATAAGAAGCGAGTAAGTGCAACAAGTAGGGATCAGGAAGAGCAACGGAGCATGGGGAAAAGTGATAAATATGTTTATTCTATATCTTCTATTTATCCTAACCTCTTTTAACTAAATAGATGATAATTTTTCTAAATTTGTGTGAGAAGAAAAATAGGATAAAGAAAAGATAAGCAAATGCATTTCCTGTATTCAACGCTAGTCTTTTCCTTTCTAGAAAATGCAACTAATTGGTAAAAGCATTATCCATTGACCCTGTGGATACATTCATAGCCAGTTTAAACATTTCTTTGCAACAAAGTACTTTGGGAGGTGATGGACACAGACTTTTTTTTTTCCAGCTTCTATATTATTCAGTAGGAAGAGTCTGGAAGGTCATAGCAGGAGTATAAGCATACGTTTACTCAGTGACTAAACCAACTTTCTGACGTCAGAGCCATATTTTATATTGCTGTTGAGGGGAAAAAGAAATCACACTTTAAATATTCATAAAATGTTGTATTGAGCACATTTTAACTAACTATTTTTGCTGGGATTTTTTTTAAGATATGTTGGAATAAAGCAAGAAGGGTTCTTTTATACTGTATGTCTTCAGGCACTTGAATTTAACATATTGTGTGTCTTAGACTGATGTGCTCACTTGCCAAAGTAAATATGCATGTAATTTTTTTAATATGAAAAGATACAAATTTTTACATGTTCTGTATTGCCTGAACTGTTACATGTGTCAATGTCGTGTGCATCCGAGCATAAGCCAAGCCCTCTTACTTGCTCTTATGAATGGTTTTGTCCTTTCCAGTGATAATTATCCTTGATGTTTTGGCCTGCTCAGAATTTGGAGGAAAAGTGCAATGTATTTAAAAACAAGAAATTGCAGTCTGGGAAATGTTAACTAACATCTGCAGATATTCTAGGCTTTTCAGTGGATTTGTATTTCAGTTGATATTGCAGGGCAGCAACTGTAGGTAATAGTCCTTCCCAACCTTGGGTTTAATGTTTCTCTTATCTCACCACAGTTACTTTGGTGTATTTCAGAAGTGGAGGTCTGGGGGCCGGGGCGAGGGGGAGAAGACAACAAGCTGTTAATTCAGAGTTGTCTGTCGTTCTGTGCAGTAAAGTCACGTATCGGTCATGGTACAGTGATCTATTCATGGGGCGGTATCTTCTAGCTGTGTTTCATCGGTTGTGTTGAGGGGGGGTGTGTGGTAGCGTTTTCATGTCACAGCGTGGAGCAGCTTATTTGTGAGCAAAAATTCAGGGCACAAGGGCCTGATTTGGAAGCTTAATTACCTGGTTAAGATACATATTTGGCCAAGTTTCTCAGACTTTTAGTTTGATCTGTACTGTGCAAGATGACAAAGGGGTAGGGAGAAGAGAGCTCAATTTCTAGGCCTGTTGCATTGAAAACCTGGTAGTGATTTGTTTTCCCTCTGTTTTACTTCAGTACTTGCTGATGTTTATGAATATGTGTATTTGCTTATGCTTGTTTGATTCAACTCTCCATTTACGTTAAGATAGGAAACCTTAAACCTTTAGATGGGATTAGCCTTTTAATTGTGGTGTTTGTGCTTCTAAGTGTTGTTAATTGAAAAAAAAAAAAAACCCACCCAAAAAAACAATGCAAAAAGGACAACCTGAGTTTTGTGAGTTGTAGAGTTATGGTGCCTCTGGTCTATGAGGCTCATACAGTTTCAGTGATTTCTTGGCTTACACTGTGGAAATGGTATAGGACCAAGTATAATACGAAGATCTTAATTTTAAAAAAGCGGTTTTCAAGATCTTGAGACACTTTTGGAAACACTCACTCTGTCACAAAGTCAGATCTTTTGTACATTTGAAAATGAGTCCGAATAAGTCTCTGAAATCATCCCTTATGCTTGGTAATTTAGTCCAGCATCTACCTTGTAAGCCGTAGAATGATGCTCTTGCATATCTTGGATACAAATACCGCTGCCAGGAGTCGGGGAGCGGCACGAGGGAAGGCAAGGCGGGGGGTGGAAGGTGACGGGCAGGGCAGGTGGGGGAAGTCACCTCACTGGCAAGGCGCAGTCCCCTGCTACCCACGCCAGGAGAAGAGAGCAGGTCCCATGACGGTAGACGGGGTCAGCCACAGCCCGGTGATGGCCAGACAAGTCTGCAGCGATGAGTTAGGGTCAAGGTCAGGTCAGGGTCAAGATCAGTCAGGCACATGGCTGGGCACAGGCATCCCTCCAACTTGGCCTAGGCAAGGACCAAAAGTGAGGGCCTGAGCTTAACTGCAGCTCCTGAGTGAAGGGGGGCCAGGCCCCGATTCTCACAGCTCCTTTGTCCCCAGCTCTTTCTGCTGTGTCTGATCCCAGCTTATAGCTGCACCATGTCAGAGCTGCCCACCTGCGTGGCAGCCAGAGCCCCGGCAGGTACGAGGGGCCGCAGAGCCTGCTGAGGGTGTGCAGGGCCCTGACACTGGAGCCGGCAGAATTATAAATGGAAATACACTTTGGATAGGTGCAGCACCTAATACCTGAGGGGAACTGGTAGCAGTGAGGCCAGGTGTATTACGGTATTGCATTTGGTTAGCTTCCATACAGTGAAGATGGTGGTTATAGCCATGGCTTTCTTTGGAGGCAACGTTAATATTTTCATTAAAGGTCAAGCATGCCTAGTGGAAATGTAATTTTTTTTTATCAAACTGTGTAATTGGAATGAACAGTGGAAGGATAATGGTTTCTAGAGTCAATATAAGCCAAGACGTTAACTTAGAAATTGTAAGCTTGGGACCTACTGTTAAAGCCATATTGTTTTATGGAGCATCACAGTTATGAAGTTCAACATAGTTTTAATTTCAACTGTAAAAATATGTGGTATTTATTAAAACTGAGTTTGTAGTGTTAACGATAATGCGTATTTCACAATAGTTTTCTAGACTTCCTATCTTTGTATCTTAGGAAATACAGTTTGTGTTAAATTGTTGGATAATACGGAATTTTCCTAGTATGATTGCTGCTGTTATGCATTTTATTATGAGTTTATGAATATAATATATGTTAGTGAAATAATATAAAATACTATATCTGAAAGCTTTGAAAAGGTAACTCAAATTACGCTTTTTTTTTTCTTTAAACAGATGTTCAGAAATGTGTTGGTGAAAATGTTTGAAGCTAAAGACTTGGACTGTGTGTTCCTAGAAACAAACATGAGTATGAAGAAACGGTATCACATGGTATACGAATGCATTCCTCTTCCAAAAGAAGTAGGAGATGTGGCTCCAATCTACTTTAAGGTACACAGAAATGTTTTTTCTTAGGTCATTTGAATGTATTTATCATAATTCCTCTATTTCTGGAAAACTTTTTTTGATATTCAAGTACTATTTTTGAAAAGATGGATTCTTTGATCCTACTTCTTGATCCATTCTTTGATCCTATTCCTTGATTTTAAAATGAACCCTGTGAGGTAATTCTGTTTTTCAAGGAGTCAGTGGAAGAGCTGTTATGTCACTGTGCAGTTGCCTCAAGTCTGACTGCACTGACACGTACTGGAAGAAGGTGAGAGAATTGTAGTTTCTTGAAGTGCTGTGAGGATTGCAATACTTCTCACTCACTTCTCACTACTATCCCATAGTAGCGACTTAAAACTCCATACATATGCCTTGGCAAGCATAAAATGAGGAAATAATGTCAACTGTTTTAAGAAATACCCATATATAATCTTTCATCCCCATTTTATTTCGGTAGGCCCAGATTTTACATGTGTCTTAGGTCTCTGATGAACATTAGACAGCATGATAGATATTTCTTCTATAGCTTTTCTGGTCTTTTTCCACTGACCCTGTAAGGAAAGGCTCGTCGAACCTTCTGCCTGGAACTGAGGCCTTTTGGCTTTCAGCAACTGCATCATGATTTGCCTTTTATAAGTAAATTATTTTATTTGTTCTTTGAAATATTTTTTTTCTGGAAATAAGTAATGTGATTGTTTTTTGATGAAGTGGAGCAGTCAGTATGATGAACAGCAATGCAGTAACTTCTACCACATTTGAAACTCTCCACCTGGTTGATTTCATTGCTGTGCTTCAAGTGCTGGTAAAACTTCTGTATTGTCTGAATGCTAAAGGAAAGATGAAGTACAAGATTTAATGCAATGTCATGTGCATAAAACTTCCTTTCAGAAGCTTCCACCATTAAAATACACAGCAAATGAAATTTAAAAGGTACCTACACTGTACTACACTATACCCACTTCCATATTATGGAGGATACAGAGGCAGCTTTAAGGTGCAATCAGCCTTCTAACCTGCATTCTCCTCTTAGTGTTTAAAAAAGAAAAAAAGGCTAATATACTGGAATGAATTCATAAGAGGTTTTGTATGAGCTTAGTAAAAAGAGAATGTGACCTTTTAGTTGAGACTTGTTAGAGATAATTTGTGTCAGGCAAAAGTTAAATTTAAAAAAAAAAAAGAGGAATAGAATTAAGTGAGTTTGAGGATATTACACGATGCCTTTATAAAGTATGTAAGTTCTGGAAATCAGAAAGGTTGCCAAAAATAAAGTTACTTTGTTAAGAAATAATTGGTACTTGCAGTGCTTCACTACATTGAAAAGTTAGTTCTTTGCTTGCTGTATGAAGGACTGTTTTCACATTTAGATAAAATGATTTTACAGAAAGCTATAATGGAGTCTGATGAAGAGTGGTCCGTGAACAAGAAGTTAATTGATCTTTCTTCAAAAGATATTCGGAAATCTGTAAGTAATGAAATGTACTGAACACTGAATTTCCCAGCAAATTCTTCTCATATTTTTTTGTTATTAACTGTTTCAAAGGGAGAAGAAAGGGAACAGAATTAGATTAGTGGATCAGGAGATGGCATAGGCATGATGAGAATTAAGAGTCTTACTGACATTAGGGAAAAGATTCCCATTTATTTCAACAATAGGTGGACTGAGCTGCAAGCATGGGTTGAGAACAAAGCTGGCACTTTGAGGACATGTACCAGCATAATTTTCTTGATTAACTTTAAGAATTAAGGTAGATCAAAGATTTGCAAATTACTTTCCTGGAAGAAATATGATGTGTCTTTTTCATTGACCTAGAACAGCCTTTTGTGTTTCTAAATTTATGAAGCGAAAATATAAATAGCATTGTAAGTCTTTTTTTCTAAAACAAGGGAACAGTACTCTGTCTGTCTCCTGGATACTAAACTGAAACATCTGTGCATATACAAATCTTAAAGGAATAATGCTGTAACTGTTAGGTTGAAAGATTGTTCCATCTTTTTAATATTCAAGTGAAAGATGTGTGGTATATAGACTTTACCACAAGCAGTTTACTACTATGTAGTAAAAATACTTAATTTCTGAAAGTGTCTTCTAGTAAATATAGCACCTTTGCACTAAAAAAATCCTAGTTTAGGAGAAAGAGGAGATGGGTTTTAATAATGAGACATGAAGCCTGACATGACAAAGAGAGAGAAGTTAAATGCAGAAGAGTAAGGGATTGGGTGGCTATATAGTAGGAGAGGTTTTGTATATTGTGATGATTGTTCATTTAAAATGTTTTATGTTTCTTGCTGTGCTACATTGCCCCTCTGTATTAAATCTTAATTATTTTTAGAGTGAATTTTCAAGCAATATATAGAACATGCCTTGTGAAAATTGCACAGTTATTTGGACTGTAGCAGAGGAAATGCTTATGAATTTGAGGCTTTGTAAATCTTACCTGTACAGTAACATCCTCAACAATTAAAAGAGTGGAAAATAACTTGTTGCAGTGAAACAGCAGAAACTACTTGCAACACTGTAGCAAGAAATGAATCCACTCTGTCAGACTAAAGGGTCTTTCCTTGTGGCAGGATAACCACCATCTCCTCTGTAGGCTGACTGAATTATTAAATTATCCAAATCGGCAAGCTAATGATAACTTCCAGTCATGTAGTGGGGTTTTCTGGTGGTGTATTGTCCATAGAGGTGTTTCCCCTCCCCCGAGTGTCAATGTTTCCTCTGGGTAAATGTTTCCTATTATCACACAACACCTTATCTTTAATAAATGCAACTTGCTGGTGGTTGTCTTAAAATTTCTACTCAACCCATGTAATTGAGAGGTGTGGAGTCAGGAAGGCGTTTGCTCAGTGTGCATGCTGCTGCCTGGTCCCTCCCCAGCTCTCACCTGGTGCTTCAGCCGTGTCCTCCGACAATCATCTTTCCGGTTTTCAGTGTCTTTTTATCTAGTTGTTGTGTGTTGTTCTTTCCCCTTGCCTGTTTGTTTTACTGTTTCTCTGTTGCAGTTTTATACTACACATACTTGGTTTGAGAGGTGATGTGATACTATCAACTGTAAAACCACATTCCAATTCATTAAGTTGTTGGGAGGTTAACTAGATGCCTACAGTCTGTTAAACATCTAAAAATGTGGTTTTGTGTCTATAGGTTCCTAAAGGATTACCATACTTTTCTGTGGACTTTGGCCTTCAAGGAGGATTTGCTCATGTCATTGAAGATCAACACAAGTTCCCTCATTACTTTGGAAAGGTATTGTCATGTAAAAGATCAATTTACCAATTATACTCTATTTTGTAAAATTTAAGTAATTAAAACAGATGCTGCCAGAACAGTCACTTTGATGTGCCTTATCCCAGTTTATTAGCTGGCTTTTCTTGGTGACTCATTATAACTTAGCTTTTTGAATAAAGGAATAATTGATTTCTTCACTGGCTGATACTCAGAATGTGATTCTAGATCCACGTTTCTTTTAAATTAATAGGAACCCTAGATATTTGACATATAGTCTCATAAATGGAAAATACTTGCATCTATTTAAGAAGAAGAAGAAGGAAAAAAAAAAAAAAGGGTTTTTATGACCATAGTATTCTCATATAGGTGCACTGGCTTCTGCTTGTATAAATTAGGGTATGTACACATACAAACTCACAGACAACTCCTAGTGTAATACAAGTTTGGTTAAATTACTCCATGTAGTATAGAGAATGTAGTACATACAGGAAGAGCTGCAATAAAATCTTCCTTTCTTTATTATGTCACAGCAATCATTTATTGAAAGAGTCAATATTGCAAAAACATTAAGAATGATTAGGGACAAATATAACTTACTTCAAGAAGAATTAAGAGCAAAGTGGGCAGTTTTCTTTTTTTCTGAACTCTTCTCTTTTTAGTCACAAATGTACTAATATATTAACAGTCTTGCAATGTTAGGATATTTATGCAGTGCATTGCTATGCTGTACTTAAAAGAATTTTCCTGAGGCAACCACCTAACAACTACAGTTCTAATTTTTGAATTGGTATATTTTTCAGAATTTCCAGTTTTAGTAACTAGCACTTGAAGAGAAGTGACAAATAATCTCATAATTTGAAAATATATATTTCTACATTCTATGGTAAAATAGTGTTAAGTAATATGGTAATTTTGGATTTATCATTATCTATCTTTGTTCTACTTGCAAAGGAAATCATTGGTGGCATGCTGGACTTGGAACCGCGGCTCTGGAGAAAAGGAATCAGGCAGAATTTTGAGGATCAGAGGAAGAAGGTGTTGCAGTTTGCACAGTGGTGGAAACCATATGACTTTACCAAAAAGAAAGAATGAGTACATCCCTGCAGTCAAGGACTATATAAGCCATAAATTATATTGAAGGATATTTCATATGTTAAGAATAACACCAGTGTGTTATGTATTGCTAGTGTATTTTAAAACCAAGGATATTGTTTAATTGCTGATTACCTGTTTCTGGTTTAGACGCTGCGTGGATCACATGAACCTGCAAGCCTGACAAACCACAAGTGTACAGTGTTTTTAGTTTTTCATGAGCTGAGCCAAAAGAATAATATCTATGTGGCTATTGGAATTCTTCAAAATGTAGCTTCTGCTTTTGGAGTTTTTATAATCTTTGAGGCAACTGATTTTTTTTATATTGTATTTAGCATAAAGCCAGTGCTTAATTATCACAGTGACTTTTTGTAGAAAATGGTGTAAATTTTAAGAACATTTTGATTAATACAAATACATTGCTGCAGAAGGAAGCTGTACAGAAAATTATTTTCTGATTTTGAATCCTTGTGTTCTTTAAGTTGAGGTCATTGCAGTAATACAAACGTTCCAAGTATGTTGTGATTGATAAACCTGCTGCTGCCCCCCTGCACAAGAATTAATGCCATTTTCTGTATTTTCTTTCAATATGAAGTACTATTTTCAAGCTAACCTGTTGCACAAAGGATGATGAGATAGTCCATAGCTAGTGACAGCTTTAATGGGAACGGTTACTTATGATGACAATAAAAAAAAAAAAA
>JASVER010000121.1:939423-950082 GCA_030449065.1 Oceanodroma leucorhoa | reverse complement strand
AAAAAACAAAACAAAAACCAAAAAAGGAGAGAGGAGCGGTGAAAAACCTTAAGGAAAAACACTCTCCGATGGCCAGAAAAGAAGAAAATCATCTCAAGGATCTCCCCAGGTGACTCTTCTCCGCTGGGCATCCTCTCTTGTGCGGCAGGTGGTCCACCATAGTACTTTTCTGATAATAACAATGTAGTTTTTGTCAGGAAACTTCCTGCTGGTTGTTCCAGCTTGTGATGCTGTTAGCACTGATTAGAGCACGCTCTGATCAGAAGC
This sequence comes from Oceanodroma leucorhoa, assembly GCA_030449065.1. Taxonomy (NCBI): domain Eukaryota; kingdom Metazoa; phylum Chordata; class Aves; order Procellariiformes; genus Oceanodroma; species Oceanodroma leucorhoa. The sequence continues at coordinate 949,815 of JASVER010000121.1, read as the reverse complement.
GAGAGTTTGCACGTTAATTGATTGCTAAGCTTTGTGCATGGATGTCACTGGGAAATGCCTGTCCACTATTTAAAGGACTACTGTCTACTGTGTTATTCACTAGGTTTTGTTTTTTCTCTCGTGTAAAAGTTACAAAATGGGGGTAGGAAAGGGTGAGGTGGAAAATGAGAGATTCTCACATCAATGTCAATCACTTTCCGTGGGAGACCTGACATAGCAGGCTCGGGCTTTGCAGGTGCAGAGCTGGGACAACAGGACAAGGATAGAAGGACAAGGACGAAAACATTGCCACAGCGTCCTCCCAGTGGGTAAGGGAAAGGGCACAAACGTGCGATCAAAAGACTGCAGTGCTGCAGGGACAGGCTCTGAGTGGCAAGTGGAAGGCCCTTAGCATAGCAGAGGTTAAGGCACTGTGCAAGTGTCCCAACGTCCTTCCCGCTCTTCTCCTGCTGAATCGTTGCCCTGTACAGCTCTGTTACCTATTGTGAACTGCTCAGATTAAGAATGGATCACTAAGTATTACAGAGTTGAGTAAGTGTTCATTTCTAGTCCCTTGGTGGTCTTTTGCAACTTTGCTGGAGAGCTAGTACTTTTTTTTTTTTTTTTTTTTTTGCTATTTTGGCAAATAAGTCTGGTAGAGGTAGAAATCTATTGTGTTGTGAATTATTTTCTGTAGGATCTTTGTAAATTTGTGTCACTGCAAGAGAAATAACTTAAAAATAAGCTGTCATGATAATTTTAGTGATTTCTTGTCTGATTTGTGCTATTTTTCACCAGCAAGCCATGGATAAAAGGGCCAGTTCTACTGTTCTGCAGTAAGTTTTGATCTTCCTTAGGCTACTTGGGAGATTACAGAGCAAATAGGACATGAAATAGTAGCTGCTATTAGTTGCTTAGAATGTGGTAATGCTGAAGCAAGTTTAGGTAAAGTGCAGTCTTTGGTGGTGTAAAATGTGACTAAAAATTGTTTTCTCTGAAAGCGTATGTTGCCTCCAGTCTCATCTGCCCCCCTGAAGGATAGCTGGGAAGTGGCAGGGGTGACTTGTCTTTTAAGGCCATGGAAAAGTCTTTATCCGGTGCTGTGCTGGAGATGCAGTTTTTCTAAGTGATATCGTTTCTGCTCAAAATTTGTGTTCCTCAAGGGAAACGCTGCATTTCACAAAGGATATCTAACTTGTATGTAGAACAGTCTTCCTCTCTGACTCATGGTCTGTGCACATTTTATTATTCTGGATTCAGTGAAACTACTGATCATCCAAAACTTTGGACCAGAAAGGACTCTGAAATATGGAGTAAGGGAAGCAGTCTCAAGCTAGTGATGCAGGAAAATGTGTCTTACTCTATTAGAAGTTTTCAGAATGGGAGACTGTGCTTACCACTTACACTGAAAATGGTATCTTGTAATTGGTCACAGACCAGATATGCATATCTTCAGGTTAAGCTGTTCCTCTTCATAAGTATCTCTAAATATTCATGAGGCCATGAGAGTGAACACAGCTTGTTAGAGCACTTATGTGGAAGGCATGGTACGCTTAGACTTTAGTCATTACTCTTATAAATATTAAAATATTTTAAATAGACCTCCTTCATCTGGAAGAATACCCAATACCTAAATTATTTTGGCACTAAGAAGTGGAAAATGTAAATTCAGGTGTCTTTAGGGAGAACAGGGATCGGAAGCTGGATTTTGTACATTGCTGTAAATGTGCTCCTCTGTGCACTTTGGTGTAACTGGGGAGGAAAAGGGACTTCTCTCTTCAAGTGAATCTATGTGTGTGATTTAACAGGTGTTAGAACATAGCCACGTCCTGCCCTGTCAAACAGGAAGATTCTTATGCGTAATATGTGCTGCTACTCTTCTGCTCAGTGCCCGGCATAAAATGCAACGATTCCCTTCTGTCAGGTCAGCTTCTTCCAACTCAGAGTACTCCCCTCCTTTGTATTTCCTTGCTGTGCTGAAGGAATTGCATCATCTCACCTGCGTTCCAGGTCTTTCAGCGGTTTCAAGGAAGGTGTGCTGCACCAGCCCACCACCATTGCTGCTGCTCGATAAAGCCCTGGGTGAGGTCTGAGCAGGAACTCGGACTCCAGAGCTTTTTATTCAATTATGTTTGCCACTAAGTTCTCTAGGGAGAACCAGGATGGATGTGATAGTCAAGCAGATCATTTGCTGCAGGCTATGATGCCTTGAAGATTACCAACCTGGGTCTGTCTTGGGGAAAATGAGCTAAACAGGCTCCTGTGAGATATTAATTTTCTTCTTTGGTTTTTCTCAGGCTGTACTATTCAACCTGGTATTCCCCAGGCCCATGCGGTTGCTGTAGAAAGCTGCCTAATGCATGAGGCAGTTGTCTTCATATTAAGGACCCACATTTTGAGGTTGCTATTCTTGCTCAAATTGAAGGAAAGCACCATGAATTTGTACCACACCATTAGCTACAAAATGAAGTGCAAAAGCTGCCATGGTATCATTATCCTTATCCATAACCAGTGGTTGGTTGATGTCAAGGTGATTGCCTGAAGTAATCCTTGATGTAAACTGAGGTAGTGTAAAATGAGGTTGATGTAAGCTGAAATAAACTCAGCTAGAATGGAAAGCAAGGCTTTCTGCTAGTTACTGGTGTTCTTCCAGATGGGTAGTTCTTATATATGTCCGTATTTCACTTGCTTTTCCCTTCTCTTTTTGTGTCTTCCGTTGGAGTAAGACAGTGAGATGCTGCATTTAGTGCAGTTTTGCTGTAACAGTGGTGGATTGTTGCTTTGTACTTGTTAAAATACCTGAAAGAGAACAATGTGGGGTTTTGTTGCTTTGCTAGAGAATCAGTATAGCAACATTCAATCTTAGGTCTGTTTGGGCTGATTTTTTCCCCAGTTTGTTCATGAATCCAAAGAACGAGTTATTGCCAGAGTCCTAATCAAACGTGATTTAGTGGGATTTTACATATTGAGTTCAACCACCTTGTTTTAAATATCATAAAAGTTCTGACTGGAAAATAACATGTTAAAATAAATAGTAACTCTCATGGCAAGAGATCACAAATCTCTTGCAATCTATGAAAGAAGCAGCATTTTGATGGGTCCCTTACAGGTTCTGTCTTTGGTCGAAATTTCTTCAGCATTTCCTGTCTTCTGCATCTGTATTTTTATCGTTAAAGCATGTTTTCTCTTTCTAATTCCAGCTGGACTGCTGGATGAAAATATGTGGAGACAGAGGCTGCTATACTCTTACTGTAAGCGTAGCTGTTTTGAAAACAAGATCCTTAATATCCTAGCTAAAAGTGCCATTTTTAGCCCTTACAAATCAAGGCAGCGTAATCCAGCATGAAGGAACAGACTTTAGAAATCCAAGCTTGCTAACATCATAATCCTCATGTGCATATTGATGTAGCTGTGTGGTAACATTACTTTTCCAGATGTTGCATTTGTTTGTGTCGTTAAAAGTGAGAAGGAAGGGTAACATGCAAGAAAGTCATGCTGCTACACCCTTTACAGGGAAGCTAGTGTAAATTTAACCCCAAGTTGAGAACCACTGGAAGCTGGTTCTAAAAGAACATTTAAGCTTTCCTCAGGTCCCAGATTTTAAAGCTAATGATACAATTGCAGGATTGTCCCGGGGAAATCTTTGGAAGAGTTATCTACCATTGTAGAAGTTTATGAATTTGTAGTTTTAAACATTTGTATCCTGCTCAATGATCAGTCTTGCACAACTGCTGCCCAGCTGTCTCTGTTTATTCTGAGGCTTATGATAAAGCGGCTGTGAAGTACTCGCACTATATTTTAAAAGGACTGCATAATTGCAGGGCATCTTTAACTACAAGCATCTTTACCCTCCCTGGTGTCCTGCCTCCTAGGTGTGACCTAAGCACTGGACGCAGAGAGCCCACAGGCACATCGTGCAACACGAAATGAGTGTGTTGGGTGCATTAGAGAAAGCACAGTCTGAGCTCTTCATGTGTGGATAGATGTAAGTAGTTCATTCCACAATGCCCAAGCTGTGTGTGCCTTTGTACACATAGTCTGAGGGCAGCTGATGGACTGAAATGGCTCTGATGAACTTGCTTTAAGTTCTTTCTTAGACTTGAAAATCCATCAATTCATTCTTTTTCAATTTTTGGCTTTTGTAAAGCAAGTATCTTAGAGCATACATGCAGTAAAACCAAGAATTTAGCAAAAAACCCAAGCATAATTAACCTTTTAGAGTAAAGTTGAAGGCATTCTTCACGGACCAGTGTCTTTGAGGGCAATATTTTTATTCAAGATTTTCTGGTTTGTGATTTCTGGTCATTGATGCACAACCACTAGTCACCCATCGATCTGGAATGATAGATAGGTACAGTTTGTCTGGTCTTGAGACAGGATAAGATGACTTCAAAGTCTCTCCCAGCTCTTTCCGCTGTGGTTTTAAGATCTTACTTAATTCTGACATTTTATGTGAAAATGGCTTGGAGCAGCACTTGTAAGACAAGATATGAACAGCTAACAGAGCTGATGTGTTTAATGTGGCATAAATATACAGTTGTCACTGTACAGCTTCCCCATTGCTGTTGTCACAGGTTTACAAGGCTTCATTTGCGATGCTAACTGATCTCTCGTGTCTCTAGATGCTTTTTATAGCCAGCACCAGGCATGTGCTTTGTAGTTGTTGGAAAACATTACAGCTCTTCCAGCTCTTCCAACGTTCTCCCTTTTGGTGCTGAACAACTCTTTGAATGTGTGACCCCCGTTCAGTAAGTCCAAGAACTTGCCTGTGAGGTGGAAGAAGACAACTGACCGTAATAGTGGTTTTGTGGATGATGGCACCTCCAACTGGAATGACTATGTAGGCTCTTAGTTTAGAGTTAACATGGGCAAATTCAATCAGAAATGGTGACTTTGTGCTCTTCAGTCCCTTTTTCTTCTTTCCTGGCTGCTGTGGCAGGAATTAGGTTTTCATTGTCTTATCCAAGCTGCTCTTTCATTAGATAGATCGTCTTAGCAATACTTGCTCAGACTTAGCAAGGCTCAGACTTAGACTGGCTGGTTCATCCAGTCAGCCACTAAGATTGACCAGTCTGTACTAAAATACTGGGTCTTTGCCTGCATCACCCTCTCCCATGGTTGGCAGTGAGGGTTTGCTACTGTTGCTTAGTAAAAAAGGTACAAAACCTGGTATGCCTACTGTTCGTTAGAGTAGTACCAGCACTCTGGTTCTCCATGTGACTGTGTGTATTAGGATATGTATTGATTAAAATTAGAGAACAACTGCTGAGGCTTAATATGATTTCACTAGAGTTACACTGGGCTTTACACCATTAACAATGTTAGAATATGTTCCTTATCCTGAGGAGGAGGTAGTTTTAAGTTCATGAAAGGAATTACAGCTTTACTTGTTCATGTACTTAATCTGCTAACACTGGATTTATGAAATGCATTAAGTAAACCTTAAGCCTTTCATAAGCAGTTTGTGGCATCCATAGAATCAGAGGAGGAGGACAGGAGATAATTTTATCTAGTTGATCCCAAGACAAGATCAGCTACATTTGTGGCATTCCTAGAACTGTTTTCTCTATGAAGTTCTCTGAGGAGGGAAAATCCACAGCCTTCCTGGACCAATTCCAGTATTCACTCTTTTAATCATTAAACGTTTGTCTTCCTACTCTTTAATCTGAATTGTCCATGGTTCAAGTCCAGTATTTATTGTCTTGTCTGTTATGAACATGTGGAACATCATTTCATTCTTTGGAGCGTCTTTTTACATGTTTGAAGACTGCAATTAAGTTGTCTTTCCAAATTCTAGTCTTCAGGTTAAACTGTGCATATTCTTTCAATGTTTTCTTGTAGGTTGTTTTTTTCTATTCTTCTTATAATTCTTTTGTGCTCTGGAGTCTCTGTGGTTCATAAAGATGTGATGTGATGGAAGTCTTGAGGTGGATGTGATATCTCAGTGAGGTGTTATCAGTGTGTCTGATGTGAAGGGGTTACTGCCATTCTTGGTGGAATATCCTCCTATTCATTCCCTGCCCCCCCCCAATGCAGTGTTTGCCTTTTTCACAAGAGTGTGACGTGGTGAGGCCCATGAGTCCCTGCAATCTTCAGATCCTCTCCTGCTCCCAAGTCAACAGTTTGCTATTACAGCTGGATATCTTTTGCCCAAGTCTAGGTTCTTGCTTTTATCTTTGACTTTGTTTCCTTTTCATAGACCATTTTTTCCATTTTGCTGAGATAATTTTGAATTCTACTTCTGCTTTTAAATGACTTTTTTTTACAGCCCCTTGAGTCATCAACAAAATTAAACAGCGATACTGTATTGGGGCAACTAGAAATTGATGCCACATGCATGTGCGCCCTGCAATATTTGTGTACACTGGCTAAACTGTTTCCCTGCTGTCACTTATATCATTGCTGATGGACTTGCTGCAACTTCTGATACCATTATTCTTGCTATGGATGTGGGTACTGTGGGCATCATAAGTAGAAAAAGCAGTAGGAAGGGTGGCTTTAGAAGAGTCGGAAACCAATATAATCTGGGAAAGGTGAGGTGGAAATGAACTTCAGGATTATATTCTGTGTTTCCATGGAGAAAAAATAGACTGAAAATCAGACATTCCTGTAATACCATTCCCATTCAGGTCATCTGCCTGGCTGCGTCCCCTCCCAACCTCTTGCGCACCCCCAGTCTATTCACAGGGGGGGACAGAGGGAGAAACAGAGGCGGCCTTGATGCTGTGCAAACACTGCTCAGCAATCGCTGGAACATTAGTGTGTTATCAGCATTCTTTTGGTCTCAGATCTAAAATGCAGCACCATACAAGCTGCTATGGAGAAAATTAACTCCACTCCAGCCAAAACTGATACAGATACATATATTTTTTGAGGGCTCTAGGAGAAGAATGAACATCAGGTTCTACTCAGACTTGTACATAATTTGACTATCTGGTAATTGTATAAGATCAGAAGGTAAGGTGGCAAATCTCTAATTCCTGAGCTGTTTTTCTCCCTTTAAAGACTGTCACTACCTTTCAGCAGCTTTAGGATGCGCTAGATTCTCTATCTCAGAGTTAAGCGAGTGCCCCTTTGCTGCAGATCAACACTTCTGTTTCCATCTGTTGCTGTTTGTGAATATTGAAATGGGAAGAAATCTTTTTTTACACACTGCAGGTAGGATCCAGCACAGTGTTAAAACACTTTTATGTGTCCACCTGTGAGCTGTGTGTCTAAGTTTGCAAAATAGTCAGTGTTGGCCTAATGAAGAAAGTTAATGGAGCCTTAGAGAGTGATTCCTCTTACGCTACTGTAGGTGACCCGATGGGTTGAATCATTCACTAAGCTCTAGTGACTGCTGGTTAGGGACCAATACCTACTATTATTAATTTTGTTATCTAAAATCAGTCTAAATTTGGCAAATGTCTGACTCTCTTAGCCAAGAGAAGTGCTTGATGGAAGTATAGCCATCAGTGTGGCTATCCCCATGTAGCATTTGTCTTTGTTCCACATGGATGCAAGGAATCCTTCAAATGTTGCAAGGTATCTCTATGTTGAATAGTGATTTTACAGCCAAAAATTGGAGGTTTCTTTTGCTTGGGTTTTCTTCTCTCTAATCAGAAGTGATCAGAGCACTGAACCTTAGTCTGTCAGCAAAGAAAACCTGGTCAAAATCAATGTATTTCAGTGAAATGGCTCAGCTTTAATGAAACAACTTATTGAATTAAACTTTGTGGCTGATGTTCTCAGCAGTTCTCTCTTGTTGCTTATTATGTGTTGAAGATTAGTATGGTATTCCTATATTTAGTATTTTTAGCCAACTGCATTTAGAGTGAGTGGAAAGCAACTTCCCATGTAAAGCGGGTCTGGAAAGCTTGAGCTTAGGTCCGAGTTTGGCCCATACTGGTCTCGGGGAAAATTACCTACTTTCATTGCCCTTTGCTATTGGCAGATAGCGAGAGGACACCACCCAGCAGAAGTTTTGAGAGACTTGGTTGAAATCATGTGCCATGAGTACTTGCAGTGATTTCCAAACAGGTTGGTTGAATTTCAAAGTATATACTGCTGGCTGTTCCTGAGAACTCTGGGGAAAATGCTATCTGTAATTACAACAGAGATTTGGGATTTTAAAAAACTTCATATGCTTTTGAAGGCAGAGAGTGGACAGAGAATTTGGCTATTATCTCTTTTTACAAACAGCGCATGCTTCTCAAGAGATTTCTGTGAACCAGCTCTCCACTTTTCCTGATGTGTAGTCTTTTGTGGGAAGTTTTTGGGTTATTTTCTCTTTAGAGCAAAAATATTTTGGCCAGTATCAGAACAGAAACAGATGATATGGAATTCACCTCACATCTGTGTGAGTAGCTCTTGCCTCTGTATATAGCTGTCTGGCAGACTGTGTGGATAAATATTTTATATTTCCTACTGAATATGAAACATTTAAAAATCTTTGTTTAAAGCTGAAAAAGAGAGTGAAGCCCTCCAAGAAAATCTTAATCCTCAGGACTTTCATCTTCACAGCTCTTTACAAACATTAACTTCATATCTCTGAAGGCTTTGACCAACATAGCTCCCTCTGACAGCTTCAAAACTGCTGTCCTTTCGGACCGAGTGCATTTGCCCCCATGCCTCAGTGCACCCCCTGCCCCAACCCAGCGCTTGGGCTTTGGGTTGCTCTGAGCGCCCAGAATGTCCTCTCAGGCCCCAGATCCTTGTGCATCCCCGAGATCCCATTCACTTCAGTTGATCACATCCTCCCTGAAGTGCTCCTTGTCCACGAACACTGTTTTAAATGATTTATGACTGCACAGTCTTTTATTTTTAGCTTCTGTGCAAAGTTTCCAAATCAAATCTTGGTGGGAACTGCTGTCTGTGATAATTTTGTCGTCTTCCTCTCCACTAATGAAAAACAAGTTGTCTTGCAGTCAGACGGTGTGGTTGTCTTCCTTAGTACATTTTTATACAAATCAAACAGGAATACAGGTAGATAAGAACAGTAATATGATTCTGGCATATTAAATAATTAACTTTAAAAAGGTTAATGAGTCCCTGCCTAACAAAACAGCAGTGCTAGAAAGCCTGGATTGTCTTTTAATGATGGGAAGAGAGGACAAGCAAGCGGGTTGTGAGGACTCCAAGTCACAATTTTCTTGCTTTTGATTCACAGAAGAGTTGTGCAGCATTCATAGGAAGCGAGTTTGCTGTGCCGTGAGGATGCTCACTTCTCCCACCCATCTTTGAGCCTGTTTATCATATTTGGTTTCTGTGAACTGCTGTGATTTAAACATTAATACTTATTTTTAAGGTATCAGAGATGTGAAAATATATGATGATGATAAGGGTTTCTTCTAAACTAGAAGGAAGGGGCTTTGTGAGGTGTTTGGCCATCCGGTGGCAGAATGCTGGCTTTATTTGTGTTAGAAACCAGGCATCAGTGGCAACATCACCTTCCCACTGGTACCTGCAACTTTAGTCTGCAAGGGCTCTACAGGGAGAAGCACAGAAGGCAGAAACAGAATGAAATTAGTATGGGACACGTTTGCATTCAAGGAGACAAGGGTCTCTCTGAAAAAGATAATTTTTTTTTCTCTGAAAAAACTCAGAGGGACTGGAAGCAAGGTGCTGAAAGATGAGCAAAACACATCCATGTTGCAAATACATGGCCTGTTGTAACCCAGACAGGTAACACTGACAATAGTTGCAGCTTCCTCCATTTGCTTAGTATGTGTTATACCAGCATATATGAACGTGTATGATATGTCTTCTCTAGCCAGTGGTGGCAGTGCCTGAGCTGGAGTAGCATACCCTGCTCTGGGCTTCGCAGCTCTGGGGTCTGGAGGTTTTGAGAACAGGCTGAAGAGCATTTGTGGGGAATGGCATGGGTGGGGTGACGCTGTTTTGGAGCAGTGGAATGCACTAAATCACCCTCAGAGTCCCTCGTTGCCCATTGCCTGTGGTTTCTAGGGAATTTGCACCTATTTGCATCAATTTTTTTTTTCTTTTTTTCAGTAACGGGAACTGATGCTGCTCGGGAATAGTCTCATAGAATCATAGAATCATTAAGGTTGGAAAAGACCTCTAAGATCATCAAGTCCAACCATCAACCTAACACCACCATGCCCACTAAACCATGACCCAAACTGCCAGATCTACATTTTTTTTGAGCACTTCCAGGGATGGTGACTCCACCACTTCCCTGGGCAGCCTGTTCCAGTGCTTGACTACCCTTTCGGTGAAGAAATTTTTCCTAATGTCCAATCTAAACCTCCCCTGGCACATCTTGAAGCCGTTTTCCTCTTGTCCTATCACTTGTTACCTGGGAGAAGAGACCAACACCCATCTCTCTACAGCCTCTTTTCAGGTAGTTGTAGAGAGCGATAAGGTCTCCCCTCAGCCTCCTTTTCTCCAGGCTAAACAACCCCAGCTCCCTCA
>JASVER010000121.1:866557-939353 GCA_030449065.1 Oceanodroma leucorhoa | reverse complement strand
TGAACACAGTATTCGAGGTGCGGCCTCACCAGTGCTGAGTACAGGGGCACGATCACCTCCCTACTCCTGCTGGCCACACTATTCCTGACACAGGCCAGGATGCCATTGGCCTTCTTGGCCACCTGGGCACACTGCCGGCTCATGTTCAGCCGGCTGTTGACCAGCACCCCCAGGTCCTTTTCCTTTGGGCAGCTTTCCAGCCACTCTTCCCCAAGCCTGTAGCGTTGCCTGGGGTGGTTGTGACCCAAGTGCAGGACCTGGCACTTGGTCTTGTTGAACCTCATACAATTGGCATCGGCCCATTGATCCAGCCTGACTCATGATACAAAGAGGCAAGAAGTCAGGCAACAGCTAGCCATGAATGCGGGAGCAAAAAAGCATCTGTAAGGGTTTCCAGTATCACTTATAGACACAGAACATCCCATCTCTTCCTGTAGCCTTGCTCTGGTGTGTCACAGGAACGTGAAGAAATAATCCAGGAATGAGTTTTACACTGAAGGAGGCCAAATTCAGTATGATTACTTTAGGGAAAAAAACTGTCAGCGACCTTACACATCCAGCAATGAATTCCTTTTAACTGGAAAATTCTAGCTTAAGGTCTCCCGCATGAAAGACCATTTCATTAACGAGTATTTTGCTAATAACAATACAACATTTCTTAATAAATGCTTTTCTTAAAAGAAATCTTAGTTTCTCTGCTGCTCACAGAGTTTCCTTTGCTTTTATAATCAGGTGATTCCTCAGCTGTCCTGTGGTGTTTTGCACGTATGTCTGCATTATTTAGGGCAATAAAATTGTGATGTTTCATTTTCTTAAATTAGCCTATACGTGTTACTTGAGTTATACGTCATCTTTGTACAACTCCTGGTTAATGTGTTTCAGACTCTCAGAAGATTTCTGGCTATGCAGTTTTCACTGCGTGGTTTTTTTTTCCTCTGAGACATTGCCTGCAGTATGTCTGCAGATTTGAGGGTACCAGCAAGAACGTTTCTCGCACGTGGTATCCTGCTTAGCATCTCTGCATGTGAATTCCTCTTTGTTAAGTAGACTGGCACTGCCTGATCCTGGGGAGTCCTCAGAGACCTGTGCTGTTGCCTTTCCTAATAGGTGGGGGTCTTGGGGACAGGGTCTGTTTGTTGGAGATGAGGTGTGTGGTTACTGATTGCTCCCTGTTCTGAAGGAAGAACATTATGCAAGAGGACAGGTCTTGGGGAATAATCTAAATGTGATCACCCTCGCCTTCTCAGGGAGCGTGTTCCACATCTGGATCAGCTTATTAAGGATATTTACTAACGAAGCCCTAGTGTGGTGACACAGCAGCCAATTATTTTTTGCACTGAGTTCTCGCTTGTTTAATGACAGACAGCAGGACCTTTTAAAACTGCAGGCCTGACAACTTTGTGTTAAATCTGTTATTTCAGTTTAGTCTTTAACAGCATGTCTAAATCCCAACCTGAATCCCCAAATATAATCACATTACAGACCAATTATTTTGCTTGCTGAGTCACTTTGTCAGTTTGACAGCATGCCTGGCAGAAAATTTCGATTCCTTTCAATTCTTTGATTAAAGAAATAAATTAATTAAGAGTTTTATTTTGTTTGGAGATACCAAAGTCTGACTCTCCCACTGATTCATAGTCCCCACTGATAGTCACTGGTGGGATTCACTCTCTCTCCAGCCCTTTGAAGCTGGAGAGATCTCTTTTGTGGTAAAAGTAATGAGCAGTCACGCTTCTGGGCAAAATCCTTCTTACTGCCATGCTAGGGCACAGATCCCTGGTCTCCCTGCATTTGAAGATCTACTCCCAGCTTATTGCTTGTATTGCCCAGAACCTGACTCTCTTTCTCTCTAGCAGCCATGAATGGCCAATGCAACAGATAGTCATAAAGAGGGGTTTGATCCTTATGAAGGATGGCTTCCTGATGGATTATTAGATAAAACAGGGAATTCAAAGATGTGTAGACAGAGTTTGGAGATGGGAAAGAATCTTAGATTTGAACGAGGTGGTCTTGACGTTAGCAAATGTTCATAGTGTTTGAACTTCTGAATACTTGATTGCTTAGACAAGTTGGGGATCTGCAGCCTCTAGTGAGGAATGAGAACTGTTAACAGAAAAATACTGTCGTAGGTCTCTGATCTGTTTTTGTACTCATTGTAAAGGGAAAGGAATAGTATTAAGACTGGCATTTTGAAACTGTTTCTCAAATACAACAAATATGTTATGATTCAGAATTTATGAATATTGTGTTGCTATCAGCACGCTGCAGACCAAATTGGCTGTTGAGCTGGCTATTGCCCAGTCACATAACTAGGCCACCATGTGTCCTGGTTTCAGCTGGGATAGAGTTAATTTTATTCCTAGGAGCTGGTATAGTGCTGTGTTTTGGATTTAGGATGAGAAGAATGTTGATAACACACTGATGTTTTAGTTGTTGCTGAGCAGTGCTTACATCAGTCAAGGACTTTTCAGCTTCTCATACTGCCCTGCCAGTGAGGAGGCTGGGGGTGCACAAGAAGCTGGGAGGCGACACAGCCAGGACAGCTGACCCCAACTGGCCAAAGGGATATTGCATACCATATGACATCATGCTGAACAGAATAACTGGGGGGAGTTGGCCAGGGGGGGCACAGCCACCGCTCGGGAACTGGCTGGGCATCGGTCAGTGCGTGGTGAGCAATTGCATTGTGCATCACTTGTTTTGTATATTCTTTTATCATTATTATTATTTTCCCTTCCTTTTCTATCCTGTTAAATTGTCTTTATCTCAACCCACGAGTTTTACCTTTTTTCTGATTCTCTCCCCCATCCCACTGAGAGGGAGTGAGCGAACGGCTGTGTGTTTAGCTACCTGCCGGGTTAAACCATGACACCATGTCATAAACAGTTCAATCTCTAGCCAAAAAACTCAGAGCAGAGGAAAAGTCATACTTTTCACTCCCATTTTGCTAATGAGGAGTGACCCACAGAAAGATCAGAGCTTGTGGGAGTTGCCACTTAACACTGTGCAGTCCCTCCTGCTCAGATGTGGTCAGCACAGGGCAACATTTAATGGGAGGGATGATAATCCACTTCTAATTTATGGAAAGGAAAATTATTAGAGATCTATGTAAGGACATAACAGGAATGTGTAGGGATAAAATCAGAAGGGCTAAGATGCGAGGTGGATCTAGTGACTTGTAGGGTCATAAAAGACCAGGAGAGACGCTTCTACACCTACACTAAGAGTAAGGCAATGAAAGCATGGTGTCATTGCTGAGTTAGGAAGAACAGCAAATAACTGATGGTGCAAAAGATAGATGAAGTAATTTTGTCTTCTAACTTCGTAAAAAAAGATTAATTTTGACCCGATGCTAAGCACAATTAAGGAGGTAATAGTCAAGTCAGGAATAAGGAAAGAAGAGGTAGAACAAAATGTTTGATAACTTGCATGCATGCCAATCTCTGAAAAATCAGCCAGAAACTATCTGGATGGTTTGGAGTATTTGGGGGAGATGCAAAAATACTATTACCACAGACTGATAAATATTTACAGAGACTTTCAAGTATAGTATAACGTTACAGTATGTGTAAAATTGCCTAGACCTATAGCCCATAGCTTTGTTCCTTTTGTCCTTTAAAAAGAAAAAGAAATTAAGCAAAGTTTCAAAAAGAATCACTTTTTTGACATTCTGTCCATGGGAATCTTCACACTTCCTTAAAAAGTTACATTTCCCTTTGAGCAAAGCTTGCAATATTTCTACTTTGAGTTTTCTGTCATTATGCAGTCCAAACAAAGCTCATCTGTGAAGAAGTTCTTTCAGATGGAGCTTTACTGCCTGAGAAAGAGAGTATGATTTTCACTATCGTCTTGGTGATTTGTGCAGCAGAAAAGTTGTTTTGAAGTGTATAAAACCTGCTCTTTGTGCTGGATAATTTTGCACCCTCTTGTGGCCATGAGGCTCCTTTTTTAGTCCCAAATTCCCCAAAGAAGATAAAACACATTGCCACAAGAAGCAAAGCGATCGGATCCTGTAAGTCCCCACCCTATCACCTATGCCCTCACCCTATAACCAAGTAACCCACATCTATTTCCAGAAGGATATATTCAAATAACTCTGCATTTTTATGAAGCTTTTCTCTTCCCTTCCACAGTGCTCTACCACTGCTGACAAAAAATATAAAAAACTCTCAGCTGTGACAGTTAGTTTATGCTTAATAGCTACTGTAGGCAGACAGGAGTCCTACAGTACTTTCTTGTCACCTTTGACAAGCTTTGTCGTGTCACAGAAAAATGGCCCTCGGGAATTAAAAAAAAAAAATGAACTGTGTTTCTGTGTCTGCATCTTCAGACATCTTTCTTCCTTCTGTTGGGACAAGCCCCTCTGAGAGGAGAAATTGCTTCAGTACTGAAACAATTTATGTATTCCTTCCAAGGCAGGCATCGATGAGGGGTAGTGAAGGTCTGAATACCTCAGTAGTTGTCTATGTTTGTTCCCAACTAAATCACAGAACTGCCTGAAACTTTGTGCATACACTATCCATATGTGGAAAGAAACTTCCTTCAAACATCCATCAGCATCCTCTGGAAGAGAACCTAATAGGCAATTGTGGATTGTAGATGCATTTCAACCAAGACCCCTTCTATCTCTCGCGAGTCCAGTTTTTATGTTGAACAATTTACCTTTCCTCCTCTGAGAAGCAACCAAAGACAGTGGTACCCTTGCTGGCAAGTAACCTCAGCCTTCATTTGTTCTATAACCTTCAAAATTTGCTTGGAAATAAATTCTGCAGTTTCACTAAGAAATGCAGCAAAAAGTGTAGGCTTTTCACTACTCAATGGTGAGATGCAAGGAGTAGAATATATCTCACCTTAAATTTGGGGGGATGATTTAGCACTAATATAGGGAAGGTGTCTGAACTCCTGTTACGGTCAGTACAGTTAGTGGAGTTTACAGTGATTCAGCCCACTGAGTGTGGGTGTTGTTTTGGGGATAAGCCAGTGAACTCCAAGCTGTGTCCTGACTGGCTCTCCATGGGCTGCAATGGGAGCTTGGACACCTGCCTCACAAGTAGACACGTGAGACAGCGTTGTAGAAACTCAAATCCAGGAAGGCTGGGTTGTAGCCTGTATTTCTATGTAGAAAACTATTGTAATAATTTTTTTTTTCCTATATAGGAGTTATATCCTATAGAATGTAACTTTTCTACTGTGAGTCTTGCAGTAGCCATCAGAATAGTATTGAATTTCCTTGTCTTAAGATATTAGCCAGATTGTGTCTTATTAAAGATGGGAAAGTTTAATATGTTTCACATATTGAGTGTTTAATGCTTGTTAATATAGTTTAATGCTCTAATGAGAGATGCAGACTGTGGGGAGAACTGAGGGCTCCTTTTTCTGAAGGCACAGGATCTTAACTGAGGCCAGCCCCTAAAAACTGAGGGTAAGTTTTCACATAAACTAGTAGTTATATTTCAGAAGTCAAAGGCATTGGGCAGCATTCCAGAGGACTTGCAGAAGAAAAACATGTTTCAAAAAGCAGGCTAAAGAGAACCCAGCGACCTACTCTCTTCTAACCCATACCTGGAACTGGAAAGAAAGCAAGTAAACATCTAAGGCTGATATACATGGGTAAAAAAAAAATGGATTTCTCAAGTCTATTTCTTTCTTTGAATGAGCTACAGAGAAAGCAATAGATATGATGTATGTGGAATTTTATTAATGATTCTGTAACTCATGTGTGATACTTCCATAAGCAATCTATGAGGGTAATGGAACCCTGAAAATGTTGGTACGTTCCACTATTCAATCCATCTCTTTGGTCTCATATAGCACTGGGATCCAGATGATTCCTATGATGCTATTAAATGCCACATGGTTGTTAGGTTTAGGATATGTGATTTGTAAAGCATTAGCACAACTCTGAAACTGTGAAGATCAGCAAGGAGGTAATTTTGGCAAAAAGGAAATTATTTTGAACTTGTGTTCAAATTCCTAGTCAAGATGAAGGACATCAAAAGACCATTTTTCCCAAGACGAGATGAGGCACTGTGTGTAGCGCCACGTGATGCTACTGGAGTGTAGTTCTGCTGCCTTTCACGTAAAAACAAGATGATCACATACCAGACGTGATAAAAAAGAATGAAGGATATAGATTGGGTTTAGATATTACTTTTTACCTGCTGTTTGTTCACAGACTCAGGGAAATATCTGTGGCTTGTGTTCTTTCATCAGAGAAAGACAGATGGAAGGAAAAAGAAGTGAAAAGGCAGGGAAGAAGAAGGGTTTGTGCAAGATGGTGTTGGATTTTAGACAGAAATGATGAAAATTGCTAAACTTTGGCCCAACTTCATTGGGACATCTCCCTGCAAAGGGATAATGAAGATCCAGCAAAGTTACCTTGGCTGCCTCTGTGCTGTCCTCTTGCAGCAGAGGTGTAACCACCATCTCTCAGTGTGCCTGTCCCCCCACCGGACACCCCACAGGGAGGCCGTGGTAGAGCGAATCTCCTCTGCGTGGGGACAGCATGTGCTCCCACAGGCAGAGCCAAATCCTGCCTCGTCCCTGCAACGGGAGGAAGGAACCCGCAAACGGCATTGCCCCTGCTATCCCCAACCCACAGCAGCGTAGTCCCTTCCCTGGGGCCTGGCCCTGGTCCCACAAGCTGAACATCGGGAACAGGATTGACAGAGGACCCACACTGCCGAGAATCTGGTTACTTCAGAGCCCAGGATGCCTCTGTCCTCTCTGACACCATTTTAATGGACACAGCATGAGCATGACTCGGGTTGTAGCCATATATTAGAGCTGAATGGGGAGGTCCGATGTTGCATGTGGTGCAGAGAGGACTGATGAAGGGCCAGGAGATAGGAGTGACCCCGGGTGCTGCGTACCCTCTGCAATGCAAACAGGACGGGTGCCCAGGACCAGCGCTGTGGGTGGCTCAGCCCGGAGGGATTTGTTCTCTCTGGGGTGGCATTAAGAGCACCGTGCTGGGAGCATAGACATGGCCGCCTGTGGAAAGTCTCTGAAGACAGTAGGGTGATGGTAAAAACATCATTCCCTTCCGCTCTTCTACAAGGATCCCTGTGTAACTATGCACCTTCTGGGCTGACTCACAAAAAGAAGCAACCACCTCCCTCTTGTCCTTGTCCCCCTGACCTTAATGAAAAGAACATGGGAAGAGCAGCATACCTTTTTATGGCTTTTTTTTTCTTTTTCTCCTCAATTAAGCCAAAGTCAGTGTGCTTGTCTTACTGAGCCCTGTGCCTGACCACCACATCTGTCCTATCTTCTTACTAAATCCTTTCCCGAACCACTTTCTTTGTATTTGTCGTGGTTTAAGCCCAGCTGGCAACTAAGCCCCACACAGCCGCTCGCTCACTCTCCCATGGGTGGGACGGGGGAGAGAATCGGAAGGGTAAAAGTGAGAAAACTCGTGGGTTGAGATAAAGACAGTTTAATAGGTAAAGCAAAAGCCACGCACACAAGCAAAGCAAAACAAGGAATTCCTTCACTCCTTCCCATGGGCAGGCAGGTGTTGACCCATCTCCAGGAAAGCAGGGCTCCATCACGCGTAACGGTTACTTGGGAAGACAAGCGCCGTCACCCCGAACGTCCCCCACTTCCTTCTTCTTCCCCCAGCCTTATATGCTGAGCATGACATCATATGGTCTGGAATACCCCATTGGCCAGCTGGCCTAGCTGTCCCAGCTATGCTCCCTCCCAGCTTCTTGTGCACCTCACAGAGCATGTGAGCTGAAAAGTCCTTGGGAAGTAGACTACCTAGCAACAACTAAAAACATTAGTGTGTTATCAACATTCTTCAACTACTAGAAAGAAAATTAATTCTATCCCAGCCAAAACCAGGACAGTATTTTCACTATGCTGTGTGTGAGTGCTGCAAGGTCTAAGTGCCAGCAGCTGGAGAAGGGGCCGTGGGTCCCAGTGCCTGGGGGTCTAGCTGTCAACAGCTGGAGAGATCGGCTTGTATGCAAGAGGCCTAAATGGCAGCAACTGGGGAAAAAAAAAATTGGGTGTGTTGATGTTTCCCCAGTGAATTTAATCCTGTGTGCATATGTGCATATATTTGCCAGCAAACTTTGAACTGGACTGGCTGGAGGAGGCCTGCCTCGGGAAAGACTCAAGGTTTGAGATGGTGGGCTGGGTAAGGGCCCTGGGGTCCATGCATGGATGTTAGGTGGACTGAGAGTCTGTGCTGATATTTGAGGGATCTGTGGGTGCCTGTGAGATGAGCGTGTGAGTATGTGCATCTGTTTTGCTAATGAGCATCAGGCTGGGTGAGCCGGTGGGTAGGAAGAGACCTGTAAGTGGGGTAAGGGGGGCCAGGTTCAGGCATGGATGTTAGGTGGGCTCAGGGGCTGACATCTGAGGGGTCTGTGAATGTGGACATGCTTGTGACCCTGGAGAGCGAAGGCATCTGTGTTCTCACTAGTGGGCTTCAGTCCTGACCATCTGGAGAGGAGGGATGGGGCTGAGCTCTGGGTGCCTGTGTGTGGGCACTGTTAGTGTTTGTGGAGGTGCTGGCAAAGGCCGTGCTGGCTGGCAGTCTGTGTGGCAGCCCGTGTCAGTGTCCTCTGTCTGTGTGTGTGTCTGGGATACTCTCTCAGCCCTGCTACTGTCTGAACCTGCAAGCATCTGAGACATTTGAAGACTGCTTTGTAGTTGACTGGCGTTCCTGAAGGCTCTAAGTATATGATATCAAAGGCATGGACTTAATTAAATGACTCTCTTAAAACAGTGGCCATATGGTATCCTGCTTCCCTTGACTGCAATGACA
This sequence comes from Oceanodroma leucorhoa, assembly GCA_030449065.1. Lineage (NCBI taxonomy): Eukaryota > Metazoa > Chordata > Aves > Procellariiformes > Oceanodroma > Oceanodroma leucorhoa. The sequence goes on along the minus strand of JASVER010000121.1, from coordinate 930,574 downwards.
TCTGCTAACAATAAAAGAAAAAAAAAAGGTCATGTCAAAGGTCGTGTGTTATTTCCATGAGTTACAGAAAACATCCTTTCCTAAAACTCCCACAGCACCAAGTGTAATGACTCATTGCCGCTGTTTATTCCCTAATTACAAAGCTTCTGTGTGTGGGATCTCAATTTTATGACAACAGATCTCACTGGCATCACTTTCATAATGACTCTGCTCCATGGTCTGTTTGGGCCCAAGCATGGGATTAGGCTGAGGGCAAGAAGTACCTTGAGGTTTTCCGTGGTGGAAACCTCTGGCATCCACAGCTTCAGCACCTACTGACTCATAGCTGAGGAGAAAATGGGTGGAAAATTCAGGGGAAACTGCCACACATGCCAAGCAGGAGAAGCAATAAAACTCCAAGGTTTAAGGCAGAGCTGGGTGATGTATGTTGTGGTACAGCCAAACCCACATAAAGCAAAAGGTCACTTCCAGGTATGTATTGCATCATCACGCGCTTCCCACAGTGCTGCTGGACACAACCTCTTGAAAATAATGCTCTTTTACTCTATGTAATTTGGAAGCCAGAAGGAATTGTTGTAATTATCCAGTTGAATGATGTCCAGCCTTTAGCTGAAACTTGCTAATGAAATAACCTTCTTTTTCTGCCTATCTCTAGTTATAGCCTAATGTGTGCTCCTACCTGTGGCAGAGCCATGATTAATAGTTTTGGTGGTGATATTGCTTCTGTAATAGGAGGTCCTGTCAGCCTGAAGAGAAGCTAATCCCAAAAGAAGGGCATGGCACAAAAGGTGAAGCTGCTCTAGGAGTGCTGGGAAAGTTGATCAGAGGGGACAATGGAGCAGCTCTGGTGGCCCTGGAAATAAGCTGGGTGAGCTTGCTGAGGCTGCTCAGAGAAAGCACAAAAATGGTGCTTGAAAATAAGAAGGAAAAGGAAAAGTTGGAAGAGCAATTGAGAGAAGAGACCGAGAGTGAACATTTTCCTTTTTGGTTTCACCCCCGATCGGTACGAAGATTAGGCGAGACAAAAAAGTTTTGAACATGTCTGAGTCATGTCTTCTAATTTGGGGGTGAAATATTCTTCTGCAAAGTCCTCTTTCCTCTTCAGGGTATGCTTCTGGGAATCAGGCTACCTAACTGAGGTGGCTTTAGGCCCTACAGAGAAAACTGATTGCATTAAGTCTACTTGCTGCCTTAATACAAGCAGAAGGAAATGTGTTTGGGGTAGTTGCTGAGCTTGCAAACACCCGCTTTTGATGATCTTAGTTCCAAAGGTGGCACATCTCACCACTGAATAATTAAAGTGTTATCCTAGTTAATCTGGACCTACAGATCATAGTGTCTCTGAAATACTTTTTCTCCGTTACTTAGTGCTTTTAATAGTGTGGCTAGGTACAACAAAGGCTGCCTTTCCCTGGCATGGGATATGCTCTAACTTCTTTTAATGTGATTTTCCAAAAGAAAATCAAATCTTATTTTCTTTTTTTAAATCTTCATTTGGACAATCATTCTTTGTGAAACTGTACTAAGAGGAGTTTCTTTAGACACTTAGGTAAAGACTGCAGAAAGAAATAACTGACTTCCTGCACCTTCAACCCGAGGAGCTGGAGATGCCTCAAGACAGTGTGGGTTGCCTCGCACATAGGCTGCAGCCTAGCAATAAAGAGTTCCCACCAAGTCCATAGACAATTCTAGCTCTAAACTTGCTTTTTCTATGCTGTTCAGGACAGCATCACCTAACAAGAACTTGTGCTAATCTATCAATTATGTTTTTACATTAAGAAGCCTCTGCACATTTTGATCCCTAATGTAATTCATTCCTCCTGTGCAAGGGAATGACTCAGGTTCCGGTAGCTGTTGTGGCTGACAAAATATATTACTCACTTTGCATGAAAAATAATGCTGGAGGCATATGACTGTAATGGCTGCTCTGTGGCCATTTTGTGGTCTTTGGCTCACTTCCATTATAAATCTTGTATTTTTGAGGTATTTCCAACTCATTCATTGAAAACTGCATCAACCTAACGTTCAACATTCAGGATGTCGGTTGGAAAAGTTATTTTAAAAGATGCAGATGCCTTAGTCAAAGGTAAGCTCTCCTGAGACATCTCTTCTTCTCAGAGCTGTTGGAGTTCACATGAGAAGTCTTGGGGAAGGAGGCAAGAGCAGAAACCCCGCAGCTGTTCGACGTAGTTTGAGGCTCTAGGTGACCTCCTACACTAGGCACCCTATATACATAATAAGATTTTGCCTGGCCCGAACAGCTTACAAACCAAAGAAAGAGGCACAAAGAGACAAAAGAGGTCGGGGAAAACTGAGTTTTGTGGTACCAGGCCAAACCCTCCCTACCCAACTGCAGAATTGTTCTTGATAACCTGGAGCAATTCCAGGTGCTTGTATCTTCTTGCCATCATTCTGCTGGTATACAAATAGTGAACTAATGTTCCTTAATGCCCATTACAAAAAAGGCTTGGTACGACTGGTCCAAAGAGGTTTAAGCAGGACTAGCATAGATTTGAGGTAAGTGAATAGCAAACAGGTGTTTTTTTAACTGAGTTTATCTGTAAGAAATGTGCTCAGTAAGCTGACTTGGATTTCATGATTATTGGACAGCAAAATCAGTCTGCATTCTGGTCTTTTAGGATGTATGAAAAACTGACTTAAGTAAGTCAAAGTCATGGCCTGGCAGTACAGTGTAAGGTGGGATAGATGATAAGTGCGATGGAATAAGGAACCTCACAATTTGCTGGGAAGTTGCTCTAGATAAGGAAAGGGAAATGTCTCCCGGGATATCCTATTCATACGCATATGAGCAGAGAAGTGCTGGAGGAAGAGCATGGGAGAGGCATGCCAGCACTGGGCAGCTGCAGGAGGACCCTGGCTGGCCCCACCAGAGCAGCACAGGGTACCTTGCCTGTCTTGCTCAGGGCGGTGGGTTGCATTAGTAACACAGAAACCGGTAATTTGTCCTGCTTTTCTTTCCTGTCAGGCTATGATTTTATTGGGTTTTTTTCACTTAGCTTCAGCACACAAGCTGTTAATGAACGTGTCATGCCAGCAGGGCTGCTTCATTATCCTGGCTCCAGGCAATCCAGCCTGGACATCAGCTCCTACCAGACTGCATCATGTGGAATTTCTATGGGTTGTTTAATTAATGCAGCAAATACAAATGACCAATTAGGCGGAGATATTGAACCTGAACTTTGCGTGGGGATTTTTCAGCCCAAGAAAATAACACTAATATCAGAACGGTTTTATGTTCTTTCACCCTGTTGCAGTTATTGGGAGATGATATCTGAAAGTGCTACAAGGAGCAGAAAGAAAGAGGTGTAATAAAGGCATCAATTTAGCTTTAAAACACCTTCTGTACCTAAGTGGAAGATGCAAGATGACACTAAGTAATTTTTAGGCTTATTACCTTATTACAGATGACAGAGGTGCATTTAGACAAATCTGTATGAGCAGACAAGCAATATTTAGAGAAAGGGGGGAATCGGGTGCTTAGACAGTAGTTGTTTTTTCGACAGGCCTTTGCGATGAACCAGGAAAAAAGTAGCTGCATAATGAGACTTTGGAATATGTACAACAACTGCAGTCAAGACACAGATTCTAGCAAGACTTTGAAATCATAGCACTTTCTTGGTGTCTTGGTCTTGTAAAACCAGATGTTACTTGCACAGATTTGAGGCTTGGAAGCACCATGAGAACAGCAAATGGTGCTGGCTGCTTTCTCGCTTTTTTAAATATACTTCAAAATCATGCCAGAGAGAAGAAAAATGAGAGGTCATGTTTTTTCTTTCTATTAAGACTCTCCCCCAACAGTATCACCATTGCAGCTTGGTACTAGGAAGCTTTCAAAAGATATCCCTATCACCTGAAACAGGAAGAGGAAACCCCATCCTCCCCCAACAAAACCAGGTGCATAGACATCATAGCGTAGACAGAAAAACTCTAACCACCACTGCTAAAATGGTTAAAGTGTGTTACTGAAATGGTTATGAAAGCTCCAGGTGGATGTAAAGAGGAGCAGTGCTGCTACTCTCCCCGCTGCAGGCCAGGGAGCGGGCAGCCTCCCTAGAAATGTGTCCTTTCCTCCTCTTCAGCAGGGCCACCTCCAGACCTTGGCAAGGGATCAGCTCCTTCATAGATCTACAAAGAAACCTGCTCCTGGTATTGGCAAATTGGCATGGGTGTTGTGATGTCCCTCCACTCTTCTTTCCTAGGGACAGCAGCATTTGAATGGTAAGTAGAGGCAGATTATTCCTAAATCAGCTTCTGAAACCTCTGTAGGGAAGGCAGCTGCACTCCATGGAAATGTCCGTGCAAACACCGTGGTGAAGCTGGGCAAAGCAAGGAAATCTCAAAGACAGCAATGAGCCCTAGAAAGCATGTATCTGAAGTCACGGTGAGGCTGATCTCTATTTCTGTTAGAAAGATCAAAGAGAAGATGTGAAAGGTTAAATGATAAAAAAGAAAGAAGGAGAAAATATCCAAGCCAAAAGAAAAGAGGGATGGTACAGGTTTGCATCAGTAGAGCGTACAGCCCTTTTTTAACTGACCGACTTTCCTGAGGTAAGAAATTACTTCAATTTCTCTTGAAATGACACTTGACAAGGGAAAAGTGTCTTTTATAATCTCATTTAATAAACTGTTCAGCCCACTTAAATATGCTTTCTATCTGTTTTATCCACTGGTAACTTGTGCTCTAGCAATTTGTTAACCTCCCTTCTAATTACGTGGATGTAGGCAGCAGTCTGCTATGACCCCGCAGAACCACAACACAAGAAATTTTGTTCTATTGCTCAAAGGACATGTTCATTTCTGAAAAGGGGCACAGAAAGGTTGAAGGAATGTAGCTGTTTGTACCCTCTCTTGGATTTACTGGAATAATTACTTGCTCATTCAGAATTAGCCATTACTTCAGTAAGGATTTTATTACAGGTCAAAGGCACATTTGTGGAAGCAAAAACAAATCTCTTACTAAAATAAAAAATAACAGATAACATCAGATACAGTATTTCTACTGCAAGGAAAATATAAATAAGTACTTCATTAAAGATGTTCTCAGAGGAAATAAGCCAGCTTGGAAGAGCTCTGAACTTTGGGGACATTAACTCAATGTGGAGCCAAGTTCAAACTTTGCAGCTCTGGAGATGTATTATATTTTTTCTGAAGGGCATGTGGTGGGCTCAGGATGAGAATGCTGATAAGCGCAAGGGCGCTTCTAGGTTGCAATGTCTCCCAGTGCAGTTTATTTTCTAGTTTAGACTGGAATCCAGCACTTGCTGTTTTTAGGGAGGAAACAAGAAACTCTCCGGGGCAGTTTTGAGGCTGACTGCTGTCACGAAGGTAGTTTGTTTGAAATGCCCGGTGCCTAGAGGTGAGTTCATGCTGTCTGACACGCGCATTTTGCAAGGCTTTGAAGACAGCTATATTCCAGCTTTAGTATTAATTATTTCAGCTCATATGATCTATAGGCAGTTTTAAATCCACTAGTTTCAGAGTCTGTGAAGTGGCTCGTACCGCTTGTATCCATGTGTCAGCGATGCCCAAAGGCTGCTAATGCACTGGGGGAGCCCAACCTCGGAAAGAAACGGGGGAAGAACAAAATGTTGTGTGTCTTCCTTCAGTACTCCTAGGGCAAACATTAGGAAAATTTCCAAGGGGTTTTCCATCCTGCTCTGTTTTATTACTTGTATTTATTCTCTCACTCCAGGAAGGGTGTCCCAGGTGTTGTCACAGCTGGGGGACAGGCCTATGGCTTCTTAGAAGCGCACTACCACCTCATTTAGCATGCGAAGAGGATGCCTGCAAATGTGTGTGCTCAAATTGCAACAAAAGTTAGAGCATGGACCATCCTTCTGCTCCTTGGTTGCAGTGTCAAGCACCACAGAGGACCTGGTCCATTACTGGGGTTTTTACCTATTAGGTCTGTCACCAGAATAGACAGTTAAAATGAGACAGAGCTCCTCTGATAGTACACGGGCTACCAGATGCAAATAATAAAGCGTGAATGCTGCTCTAAGCAGCTGTCACAGCAATGCTCCTGTTCTCCACATGGCCTCATTTTGTGAATGAGGAGAGAGGTCTGAGAGAAAGCAGGTGTTATCCTGCATCTAGCACAGAAAGAGGATCAAGTAAAAAGCTCTGCACAAAAATCTGATGTAGAAGAAAGTGTGGGAGCAGTGGGAAAGCAGTGCTGAGCCGTGGTGAGAGAGGACTGAGGGCAAAAGCAGGTCTCTGTCTTTGCAGACTTGCTCTGAGCAGATACGAGCATAGTGCTGCCTCTGCTCTGGACTGGGTACTGGATAGCTGCGATGGGCATGGTGCTGGACTGGTAACACTGCTGGGAGGTGATAGCTATGGCTGCAGGCTTAATGCCCTGTTAACCACATCGGCAGAGGTAGGTCATGGCTGTCTATGGACAACATGCCAGTACACCCAAGGAAATGTTCCCATTGGATGCATGTCAAAGCTGTGTGGAGACCTTCACGGTTTGTACTTCACTCACTGGAGTGTAAATGACATCACTGAATTGCCTTTATTGCCTGTCCCCTTAACAAAGATTTTAGCTTGAGGATATGCCCTATTGCACTTCTTTACTGTAGTGTAACTCCATTGGCTCTTCTCTGACTGAATCAGTCCGTATTGGGCAAGAAACTAGGACTTTCTGAGGAGGAAAGCTGGTTGCTTGGGAAGAACAAGGCCACCATCCCTCCACAGCTACAACAAACTGTTTACAAGATGAACCCTAGGTGTTGTTTTAGAGCTAGTCCCCACCCTCCAGATGCTCAGAACCATATATATGTGAATAACTGACGTTACTTCATTAACGGTCGTCATTGCACATAACTTACATATTTTGAGGAAGTGTTGCTGTGAATATCTTCACATAAAACTTTGAGCACCATGCATGCCCTACCTACTAAATGGGGGAAGAGTAAATGGGGGAAGAGTAGGTGCTGCCGGCTATTTTACATCAAAGGTGCCTAATGGCAAAATAGGCTTGAAGTGAGGGGCGTAAGATTAAACATCTCAACCAGCCCTTGCTGTGCATCAAAGTAAATAAACTGCAAAGAAGCAGGACCATTATTGAAAATTGGGTTTCCATCTGGTATTTCATTCAGGTTTTCCTGAGATGAGAGGGGCCATGCACTGCTGTGAACAGACAGAAGGTGAGCGCTTGACATGAGCCTTGTCACTTTGTGGTGGGCTGTGGCAAGCCCTGGGGTTCACTGTTGTAGAGTGGTGGCATACACAGTACAAAATCTGACATTAATCAAATAATGAATTTGAAGGAGTAATGGATGTAGATTTCTCTTCCAGCATTTCACTGTTAGATCTTCTCAGCCCAGAAGGTGGGATATTTATTATTCAAGAGGACCTGCCATGGCATTTGGATTCATCCCAATCAAGCGTTTTCGTTATAATGGGGAGGGCTAAGACCTGAGCAGGAAGATCATGAAATGACTTCTAAGACTAGTTCTCTTGCAGGAACCGCCTGTGTAGACAGAAAATCTCTTTCATGTTTAATGCCATGTAAAGTGCTGTGTACAGCAACTCGCTTAACTGAATGAGTAATATGGAAGTGATATAATAATACAAAGGTAATATAAAAATCTCATGAGACATTCATGACGAGAATCCCATCTTTTTGTTTATGTGTATTTCAGAGTGCCCTAGGGGAACTTTTTTCCAGGACAAAAGCTGACTTAGGAATTTTCTTAGTATATTTAATTGTAAACAGAAATTCCCATAACAGAAAATTGAGCTGCCTCAAGAGTGCCTTTATCTCTTAAAATTGGATACCCACTCATGAGGATGTGTGACCTTGCTGACAGCTCATGTACTCAGTGATTCTCTTTTGATTTTAGATCTGGTGCTCTCCTGAGATAATAGATGGCTTTGTGGGGCTGACCAGTATAGGTGTGGAATAAGATTAGTATGTGGTAACCAACCAAATGGGCAATAAAAATATAACCGCTTGGAGTTTCAAAACCCTGTTTTCAAAGACTTGGTGGAAAGGCTTAAATATACCTGTTGTGAGGCTTCTCTTGGCCGCATGCCAAGTGGCAGGCAGTCCGTTCGGATGCATAAGGGCAAACAATGGCACGGTTAATGCTTCGGAAACCTCTGGAACATCTAGACTCCCAGCAGGGACGAAGCAAAGGTAACACTGAATTAGCTGTGTCTGTGTGTTCAGCTATTCAATGGGTGCACAGAAACTCTCCGCTCACCGGTGTTACTGAGGACGATTCACAATCTTCCTAAGCAAGAATTACTTATCAGGGAGAATACCATAGCAAGCAAATTTCAAATATGTGAGTGTGGGAAATGGCTATGAACTTTACAGTGTTAAGGATATTCTCCTTCCCTCCTATGTCTTTCTCAGATTTCTGCTTCCTCTTTGTACTCTTGATACTCAGGAAAGGGTTTGTTGTTGAAATCTTTGCAATTCACTCTGGAACTCTTCTCGTCCTTGCTGTTTGTTCCTTTCCTCCTCGAGTCCTTCCTGCGCATGTGAATCATACAACTTTCCAACAACTTGTTACTGCATAATACCCTGTGAGATGTGGGTTTGTGGCTACTCCCTGTCCCATACTTGTTAGCATGGTCAGAGTTCTCCCATATGAGGTGTGGCCTACAGCCCCAGAAAGCAGGACAAAATATGAACTCCAGAGAACAGCTGAGCAGGATGTCTTCGTGCTGAAGGAGGTGGTGGTGGGTTTGGGAATGGTACCTATATGATGGTACATTTCTGACTTCACCGCATGTGAATTACTGCAGTCTTGGAAACAAAAATCCTCAAGGTGCCTCATTTACACCAGGCATCTGGAGATGTTGAGATGCTGTGCTGGAAGGAGAGGCACGATGCTGGGACCAGGAGCTGCATGGTGTATTTGAATGTATTCATGGGTGGATGAATGACTGTATGATAGTCATGCCTCCACATCCTAAGCATTATAATGCAGACAGGGTGAAGTGTTACCCTTCCTCTCCTTTGAAACCACGGTTTCTGCCAGGGCAGATGATCCCTCTTCTCCTCCTTCACTGTCCAACCCTTACAGTCCTGCCTCCTGCCCTACCTATAGGTGTGGGGATCCTCTGTGCTCACTCCCAGGAATTTGTTAGGTTATAAATTTGTTATAAAGCCTAACCATGACGAACACAAAGACCCAGCGACGATCAGAGTGGCAATACCAGGTGGAGCAACCGGTAACCTCAGCAGTGCCAAGAGAGCCCCAGACCTGCTCCCTGTGATTGCTGGTGGAGAGCAATCAGCCCCAGGCCCCCGGTGAGCCCCACTGGGGAGTCAGTGGGTCACTCTCTCCCCAGAAGGCCCTTCAAGCTGGCGAGGGTGGGCACCCGCAGGGGCGTGGGACTCACAGGGGGCTGCAGGGGAGGTTGTGCAAGTGCTTATGAGGTGATTTAAGGAGGCTGTGGGAATGTGCCAGACTTATGGTGGGATATTTAGGGGAAGGATGAAAGGTGGTTCTGCGGAGGGAACCGCTGTGAGGGAAAAAGGGATAAAAGGGGCTGGTCCTGGGTAACAGCTGGCTGGTCAGTATGCTTGTCTGACCAAGCCCTGCACCCCATCACCACAGTCTATCCTACACTTTTACCAAATATTCTTATGTAATGAGGTACATAATTATTTACTAGTACTACTAATTACTCTTTCATTCTTTCTATCCACCTTCTGTGTGGACATGGCCTCTATTCTGAGCCCGTGTGAGCATCCATTTGCCCGAATTCTGAGACCAACTTTCAGGCCAGACTAGTGGGCAGCAGCACGAGAGCCGAGTGCCCACAACTGGAGCGGAACCATGGACCTCAGAGGCTGGAGGGTGCCGGTGCCAGCACCTGGGGAATCCGGGGCCTGAGGCCAGCTCTGGGGCAGACTGAGTAGCCAATGCCGGCTACCGCAGAGACCCATTTTCCATGCGTGGGTACGTATTTCACTAGTGGACGTTAATCCTGATCAGCTGAAGGGGGACAGTACCCGCTGCCTGTGCCCTTCACGTGTGTGTGAGCGCTGTGTGTGTCTGAGTCTACACGGGTGCCAGTAAAGGCATCGCGCTCCGTGTTCATCTATGGCCAGCCACGTCTGCGTGTGCGCACACGTGCACCTCCTGGTAACCCGTCCTCAGCCTTGCTGCAGGCTGGGCCTGGGCGCAAGGAGCTGCAGGAACCTCGCACCCACTGGATGGGGGCGGGAGGAAACCCCCTGGGTGCTGTGGCAAAGGATCTGGCTACCCTTGACAAAACATGACAGAGAAAAATGCACACTGCTCCTTGTGCAAGGACAGATTCAAGGTTTAATGGTGAACCACTTTGTAGATGCTGGCATGGGGTGGGGGATCCGGCTCATTCACAGCAGAAAACTCTCATGTCATTGAGAGCTGTGTCATCCCCCTCTCCCTGGGGTTCCTCCACTTTTGTCTGGAGCCCACAGATGGCCCCAGAGGTGCAGCTGCTGCTCCACGGGCCGAAGTGACCCCCAGAAAGTCCGCAGCCCTCTAGCTTTGTCCCATCCGAGCAGGAGAACCTCACATTGTTGGCTGCCGTGTCATCACCCAGGTACTGCCTCTTTTCCACACGCAGCGAGAAGGAAACCAGCTTGTTGCTGGGGCAGAGCTGGGCCTTGGTCCAGTTTCCCCACCTGCCAGAGAAGGAAACAACTTGCCGAGACTTGTTCAGCCTCTGCTGTGTTGCAATCAGCACCGCAACTCACCGGGGATCCTGGTAGTCCTGGGGAAGGGGACCTACATAGGGATGGTGGGTTTCTACGAGAGCCTGCTTCACTCTGCTTCCCCGTCACCCTCTAGATGCCTGGCCACCATCAACCCTGGGCTGCCCTATTGCTGTAGGACACCTTGGGGAATTTCAGCTGCTTGCTTTGTCCCTGTTACTTAATATCTATATCCTTTTCAAAGTAAACATTTGAGGAAAAGGAGAAAGTACAGGTTTAAGCTCTGCATTTTCTGAACTCTCCTTCATCTTTCGAAGTACTGTTCCCTTCCCTGGGACCAGATCTCTACCCTAAGACATTCACATTTTGTGGCCAGGGGGACTTCAGCCACCCCCTCAAGCCGGGTGGGGAGCCACCTTCACAGGGGGTGTGGGTGCCTATGGAGAAACCATTGCACAGGTTTTCCTTCACGCTTCCCAGAAGCTGTGTCCTGAAGGAGGATGAGAAAGCGAAAACTACTCACCACCCCACAGAGGACTCGATGACTGTGCCGTCCGTGCAGATCAAACGGATGCCGTTCAGAGCCGTGTCGTCGCCAAACAGCCAAAATCCCTGGTAGGGCTCCACCTTAGAAAAAGGGATGAAAATGGGAGTGGTCAGCACCTTCCCCCATTTAAAAGAAGAGATGAGGTGAGCCCGTGTGATGAGGGGTGGTAGGAGGCTCCAGGGACAGAGCCAGACACGGGTAGTGCTGCTGAACAGGGCTGTGAGGCTGCTCCGTAGCATTTCTCAGGGAGTCCTTTTCACTGTTGCCCACCTCTGCTTTTTCTCCAAACTGTGGAGCAGAGGCTCTGGATACAGGAACAGTTGGTGGCTGCTGTCCCTGCTCATGCCCACCCTCTTGCCGTGTGCTGTGACACCCAGAGCTGGAGTGCTGGCAGGTCCTAGCCGCAGGACAACGGGCTCTGCAGTACCAACCCCAGGTCTTTTATTACCCCATGAACTCCTCTGCCAAGAAATAGCTCCCTGGCAGGGAGCCTAGAGAGCTACTCTATGCTAGAGATTTCTTGCTGATAAGCCTGCGTGACTGATGCAGATACAATGCAAACTGCTGCGATGGGACAAAGTGTTGTGGCCAGCCCTGCTGACACCAGAACAAAATAACATCATTTCACAGCAGGGTTTTTTCCCACCCCAAAGGAGGAGTGAAACCTTACCTTCACTTCAAATCCCTTAGCGTAGCCGCTGGGGCAAAATTGTTGGTATCCCCAAGAGCCCCAGGGGCCTCCGTTGGGCACTGTGAGGATGGACTCATATTCCCGTGCCTCCATGCCCCGGAGGCAGCAGGAGCCCAGCAGGCAGAGGACGGCCGGGATGAGCAGCTGCATCGCAGGGGACCTGCTCAGCGCCTGACTGCATGGAGGTGATGGCACAGGAATTTATGAGCCACGAGAATGGGTGGAAGTCCTTGGGGAGTGTCAATAAACCCCACGGGGAGCGCTGGTTGTTGCTATGTACTGCTCCTGTTGGCTGCCTGTCCCTGGGTGGTGGGGCCACCCTTGCCAGGCGGAAGGGGTGTCACCGGTGCGCGCTGGCCAGGGAGCTTGCAGGGCTGTAAAAACTTGTGGATGTAAGGGAAGGGAAGGGGGCAGAGCTGGGACCACTCCCTGAGGGGGTGCTGTGGTTTTGAGGCGGGTCCTGGCAATGCTGCGAGGAGGGTGTTGGAGAGAGCGAGGTGGAAGGAGGAGTGCTGGACAGGGAGGGGAAGAAATCTCTGAAGGGGCTGAGGCAAAATGGAGGCGGAGGGGTGTCAGGGTCCTTTGCCTTGTGGAAATCCTCCCTTGCTTTCTCTCCCTCTCTTTCCTTCTCTCCTCACTGTCTCACTGAGGTTGAGGAAAGTGCCTGCACTGGAAGCCATTGCATTTTGCTCTGAAACATGCATTAAATGTAGACGACTATGTAAAGGGTGGAAACCCTCCTCATGGGGCAAGTGCTCCAGCTGCCGACCATCTCATGTGGCCTTTGCTGATCTCACTCCAGTTTATTTATGTATTTCTTGTACTGGGGACAGGAGAACAGGAACAAAACTGTACGCAGTCCCATCACCCCACGCACTCCGTGCTCCTTGTGCAGACACAGCTCCAGCTGCTCAGGTGTGTCTTTAGGAGGTGTGAGCATACAGAGAGGGTTAGAGTTTCCAGAAGAAGCAGACCCCTAGTTCTGCTGTTGTTCCGCTCTCAGACGTGAGTTTCTGTTGCATTCCCTGTTCCTCCAGAAGGACTAGCCAGAGGTGTCTTACCTCTGCAGATAGCAATATTCATGGGTATCCTGTGAGAAGTTGCAGAGTAGGAGGATAAGCTGCTCACAGTCTCATTGAAGAGTCAGTGATGATGCCACCTGGAAGAGTTGTCCTGTGAGGTCTATACCAGCAGTATATCCTACACTATAAACACAGCCAATTCCAGGCTTCGATTACTGAAGAATGGAATGCACTGCTTTTATAATAGCCACCTTGTGTGGACGAAGGAGGAAGTGCTGCTTTCAGTTGAAATCCTCTGATGCTACCCCTTTGGTAAAACTGTCAGGATCCTCAGTTACGCACGGCACCCCATGGGAAACAATGAGGACAAAGATGTCTTTTTGTGTCTTTGTATCTCATAAGCAGCAGCAACCCAGCAGAAAGAAGACAACAGGGATGAAGGGCTGTGTGGTCAGAGTCTTGGTCTTGAGAATGGCTAGCTCATGGATATTTCGCCACTCCTGGCGAGATAGACTTTCTAAGCTTGAGGTGCCGACTGGATTTCCTCATAAGAGTGGCAGCGACCACAGCAAGAGCAATGGGCCATCGCCAGGTACCGTATCCAGTAAAGAGCTGTGAATAAACAAATATGATCAACCCTTTTCATAACCATGCTGGCTGCATGGTGAGGCTTTCAGGATATGTGGAAAATTATGGCTTTAGAGTGGAGCAGTGGCAGAGACACCTAGAACCGAAAAAGGATCTTAAGGAGAAACAGTGAAGAGGAGCGAGGTGGGGAAGGAGGCCCTGAACTGGCTGACGCCAAAAAGGTAGAGATGTGTTTGTAGTCATATCCACAGAGCTGAATCTTGCTCCGTTTGAGTCCCTCTTATTGACAGGGTCTGTTTTCTTTGTCTTCCACTTTCACACAACTTTTGCTGTTTCCTCCCCATCAATCAGACTGACCTCCAGCCCCAGCGGTCCGGCCGCTGCAGGTAGGAGAAGGGGGATCCTGGCTGGGAAAAGACCCTGCTCAGCATCTTTGCTGATTTTTTTGTTGCTCCCTTTTGGCTGCCTGGGGAGGAAGCTGCCAGAAGCAGTGGCACTGGGTCAGTGGTTCTGTGATATTCCAGCAGGAAGCAGTGAAAACCATTCACATGAGTAATTAACTCTGCCTGTGGGAGGAAGCGGACACTGTATGCATTTCTATAACTTCAGAGTGGGGAGCTAGAAACAAACAAGGAACTAATCTCAGATTTATGTTTCCCTCTCTTGTCTCTCATTAATTTTTAACCCTTCCAGAGTGACGAACCTCCTTCTTGAGTCAAAGACACTTTTTTTTTTTTCCTACAGGAAACTTTCCCAGGTTTAGGAGTAAGTCATGGACTGGAGTGAAAATGCTGGGATCAGCATCAGCAGTTGAATCTGTGCTGCTGGGGTGCAGGGCCAATAAGTACTTTTGGATAAATCTGCTCATACACTGAACTTCCCTGAGTATCCAGTGACATCTTCAACATCCCTGCTAATGAATATTTTCTCATCTGGGGAAGCTCTTTTTCTTCACCTCCTGCTTCTTTTTCTCTTCTGTTAACCTGCAGTCCTCCAGTTAGGCAGGGGAAGTACCAGCTTGCAAGCCCAGGATGGGTGGATTTTTCATTATGTTAGATTGGAAAGCTGGAGTTTGAACTTCTCAGGGAGTCTGGCAACTTCTTTGCTGGTTAACTTTGGCAGCTCGTTGTAGGGTCGTGTTATGTGCCATATCTTTTTTCTTTTAATCAAATTTTTGGAAGGCAGGATGGTATTAGACTCAACAATAGAAATGAGGACATGATGGGCAGTGTAGAACAAAGACAAGTTCTGTATTTTTGCAAACATATAAACCAAAAAGAAATATCTCTTATTTTTTGGACAACTTAAGTCCTCCTCCCTGTGATAAAAAAGAACAAAGAGTTACAATGAAATCAAAATCTTTGAAAACAGTGCAGGTGCTCAAAATAATCAGAAACCAGCAGAATAGAAAAAGGTACTCACAGAGCCAAAATATCAAGATAAAAGAGTTAAGTGCTTGCAGTAGCCTTGTTGACATTGCATGTATACATTTACACTGTAGATATCTAAGTGTAGGTTAGGTGAATCCCACTTTCCATGGTCGAGAAGGTATTTTGTTATTTACTGCCTATTCACAGGATGGTGGGGCTCTCCAGGGAAGGCCTTCTTCTCTAGCAATATAAACCTTCTTAGATGATGATGAAAAAAAATTACTTTCCCTCTACTTTTTTTTTTTTTCTATGGTTATGTCTTTCATATTTCATGATAATAATTTCTCATCATTTGCCTCAGCTGAATCCAATTTCTATGGAGAGTCTTCATGAGGACAGAGCAGGTTGTTTCTGGAGAGAATCTGTAATAGGGAAATGTTGGCAGTGGTTACAGTCATTAAAAGTTGCATGTGAAATAGATAGCAAGCTTATCACACTGTGTGGTGGGTTAGTCTTAGCTGGCTGCCAGGTGCCCACCCAGCCGCTCTCTCTCTCCCCCCTCCCCCCAGCAGGACAGGGGGAGAAAACAAGGTGAAAACTCATGGGTCAAGATAAGGATGGGGAGATCACTCACCAGTTACTGTCAGGGGCAAAACAGATTTGACTTGGGGGAGGTTAATTTAATTTATTGTCAATTAATAATAGAGTAGAATAGTGAGAAATAAGAACAAAACTAAAAACACCTTCCCCCCACCCCTCTCTTCTTTCCAGGCTCAACTTAAGTCCTGACTTTTTACGTCCTCCCCCGAGTGGCACAGGGGGACATGGAATGGGTGTTGCCGTCAGTTCATAACACTCTGTCTCTTCTGCGCCTTCCTCCTCATGCTCTTCCTCTGCTCCAGTGTGGGGTCCCACCCATGGGACACAGTCCTCCATGAACTTCTCCAGTGTGAGTCCTTCCCATGGGCTGCAGTTCTTCACAAACTGCTCCAGTGTGGGTCCTTTCCATGGCATGCAGCCCTTCAGGAATGGACTGCTCCAGCGTGGTCCCTCACAGGATCATAGGTCCTGACAGAAAACCTACTGTAGCGTGGGCTCCTCTCCATGGGCCGCAGTTCCTGCGAGGAGCCTGCTCCAGCATGGGCTCTCCACAGGCTACAGTTTCTTTCAGGGCACATCCTCCTGCTCCAGTGTGGGATCCTCCACAAGCTGCGGTGTGGCTATCTGCTCCACTGTGGACCTCCGTGCAGGGGGACAACCTGCCTCACCATGGTCTTCACCATGGGCTGCAGGGGAATCTCTGCCCTAGCACCTGGAGCACCTCCTCCCCCCCCTCCTTCTTCACTGACCTTGGTGTCTGCAGAGTTGTTTCTCTCACATTTTCTCACTTGTCTCTCCCAGCTGCTGTGCAGCCTTTTTACCCTTTCTTAAATACGTTATCACAGAGGTGCCACCAGCATCACTGATGGGCTCCTTCTGGGCAGTGGTGAGTCCATCTTGGAGCTGGCTGGTACTAGCTCTGTCTGACATGGGGGTAGCTCCTGGTGTCTTCTCACAGAAGCCACCCCTGCAGTCCCCCCACTATGAAGACCTTGCCATGTAAATCCAGTACACATTGGCAGACCCCACTGTAGTGTATAAGCTGGAACGAGAGGTCTGTAGTTACTCAGATCACCCTTGGAACAATTTTTTAAAATTGACCTCATGTTTGCCCCTCTTTAGCCTTCCAGTAATTTTAAATGACATGTTATCCATCACTGCCACGACCTTAGCTCTTCCAGTTTAGAGACATCTTAGACCTCTTGAGTACTTATTATCAGTTGTAGTTATTCATTGCTATTCAGTCTGTGAATTTTTTTCATCTCTCTTCTAAAGTAGTTTTAATTTCTACCTAATCTTTCCTAAGATCCCTAACCCCCAAGAGTGGTTGGAACCATCTGAACACAAAGTTTCTTCCACTATGAGCACTGATGTAAATAAATAATTTAAAAATGGCCATATCTGCTGTGATCTTCTTTTATACTGTCAGCTGGTCCTACAGATTTTCTGACAGACTCCTGAATCTTTCATGTGAAGAACCATTATTAGTGTTAATTCTCTTTGCCATTTGTTTCTCAAAGTGATTTTTGTCTGCTGTGTTTTTACATGCAATCTGCCACCAGATATGTTACTTCTATTTTTTCTGTTTGGCCACAACTGTAGCTTTTACTGTTTCCCACAGTCTCCCTTACCTTACAGTTTAACAATGCCTATTTTCTTTTACCCTTTCTCAAGTCCCTGTTAATAAGTTGTGTGCCCTGGTCCTGTACTTCCAGCGCCATAAACTTTAGACTGCTCCTGCTGTCAGCCAGTGTGCAAGCTCTAGAGTTTCCTTTGCAGACTGCCTTTTGGCAGGAAGGATGGAGAAGGACCCCCTGCAGGCTCCATGTCCATGGTTTGTCTGTGAGCAAGGGGAAAAGAGAGCCAGGAGCTACTCCAAGCACTCCTGAGGACTTGGTGACAGAGACTTGCAGGCCTGAGATGGCAAACAGAGAGAGATGGGCATCCTGCAGCTGTGAACATGCCCCACGCCAACAACAGTCTCTACTACTTTTTATTAGATTACTCAGAATTGTTTTAAGAAATAAAATGCCACTGAGGAACATCATAACACAAATTACAGCTGTTTCCCGAGGAAGCTGGAAGGCAGGTCAGCAGCCTTTCCCAGGGACTTGCCAACTTGTTCCTACCCCATCAATGAGCAGAAACCCTGGCTGCAGCTGAGGTGAGGAGTGAGGGGCTGATGCTGCCCTATAGCCCCACAGAGAGTTGTGGGAAGGGTTTGCTGAAGGTCTGAAGAGAGGGGAGAGCACCAAAGTGAATTGAAATTAACTGAGAGTTAAGTACTTCTCTTCGTGTATGAAATCTGCTAAGAAATTCCTTGCAGGTGGTGAGCTCTGGGGACTTTATCGCTAGCAGAGTTTTGCTGGTATTTCATACCGAGCAAAGCCATAGCTATACTGGCACGATGTATTGCTGCCAGCTCTTGCTCACTGTGAAGAGTGAAAATAAACAAATTTCACAAAAGAATTTTTCCTGGGAAAAAACCTTCAAAACCTGACTGCATATGACCCTGAGAAACTTGATCTTTCTTTGACGTTGGCCCTCCTTTGAGCAGGGTGCTCAGGTTCCATGAAAAAGCCACATCCACTGAGATGTTTTCTGGGACTGAACTGGTATAAAACTAGATATATTGCAGTGTTACTGACATAACTGTGATGGCAAAACTCTTCTCTAGACTTGTCCTCTGAGTTAATGCTGAACACATTTCCTTCCTGATTTATGCTCTTCCTTCCAGTTTACACAGTCACTTCTCTACTTTCATCAGTTTCCAGACGCTATCTCATCCCTTCTCTTTCCTAAGCCACAGAGATTTATCCTTTTGAGCTCTTCCTTTGCACGTCCTTCTGATATTTTTTGTGTTGTCTGGGAACTTTGGACATTTGAAGAGTTAAACCCCCATAAGTGTTGTCTGCAAAGTCTCTAAATTCTTCTTTAATAACATCCCTCCAGTCTGAAATCTGACTTTCAGGTATTCTTTAAGCAAATATACACCAAGGGCCTGTTTGCTGATTGCAAACCAAGGGGAAAAAAAAAAACAACCCTGAACAATGAAAATACCTTGAGCACCAAGGAATTCTCCTTGTGAGACTGGATATTAAAAGTACAAGGGCAGAAGGGAGATCATGGAAGAGGAGAAGTTTTCTATTCTCAATGCAAATCCCTTGGTATAGCCACAGGAGGAAAAATGCAATCCTTTCATTACCCCAGGAGCCTCCACGGGCACAGCGAGGACAGAGCTGCGCTGTTGAGCTCCTTTGTCCTGAGCACGGCAGGAGAAGAGCAGGCAGGGAGAGGGCAGCTGCAGCAGGGTTGCATGATGACCATTCATCTTGAGCCAAGAGCAGTTGCTGGGTAACTCCTGCTTTGGAAACGGAGGAATTTATACTCCAGCAACATAGTGTGATCCAACCTTTAAAACCACTGCTGCTATCTCCTCCTGTGTCCTCTGAGAGCAGCTGTCAGGGTGAGGGGAGCCACTGCTCAGTGCAGCAGCAAGACAGGAAAACTGGCCATGTTTGCTGAGAATGAGCTGGGACAGTTGGGCAGCTCCTTCAAGTTCATTGATAGGAGAAGTGGACGATAGACTGAGTGTAAAATAGGACCTCAGTTGGCCAAGCAACGGAACTTTTCTCTTTTCACAGTCCCATTTGCAGGATTGCTGTTTTTTTCCCCCGTCAGCAGTATCCCCTCGTGTGGGCTCCCCCAGGTTCCTGATAGCCTGTGCCCCAGCCACTGCATGCACCGACCTCTTCCATCTTTCAACTCCTGTCTCTCTGGGACATGCTGGCGTACGGGAGGTGATCTTGATTCGGTGGCTATGTGACATGCCCGTGGCATAAGGACATGCATTTCTGACTTGCTACTGGCTAGACCTCTAAGATGAAGCAGATGACATGCATTATGTGTTATTTTTTTTGTCCTCAGATAGGAAACAGGTAATAACCCGAGTTTAGTTTTGTTTGCTCATATCTCTTGCTTTGTCTTGTTTCTCATCAGGCCCTTTGTATTCTGTTCTCATCATGAATCCTCTTGCCCTGACCAAATCCAATTTCCACAGAAAAGCTTCATGAAGAATGAGCGAGGTGGCTTCTGGAGAGAGAGTCAGTAGCAGGGAAATGTCAGGCCAGGTCATTATTAATGCTTGTTTATAAAATAAGTAATAAGCTTGTTAACTTTGCAGACCACATCAAGCTGGAATAGGCTGAAGTACTTTGGAGGACACAGCTTAAGCTTGACAAATGGTCTTGTCAAATTGGAGAAATAGTTTGAGAAAAATAGGATGTAGTTCTGCAGGGACAACTGTGAGCTCCCATCTTACGCAGAAACAAGCAGCTGCATGAGGAAAAATGCCTGCATTAACATCACTCTGCAGAGAAGGGTCTGGGGGTCATAATGGATCAAAGGCAAAGCATGAGTCAGCAGCGTCAGGTCGTCTCCATGCCGAGATATATGAACCAAATTACAGCCTGCAAGACAAATGGAGTGATTTTTCTTCTCAGCATGTGTGAGCCCCCGGCAGGGATGCTCTGCTCAGCTGAGGGCACTGAACTTCCAGAAGGATGTGGCCCAGTTGGACAGAGTCCAATGGAAAGCAACAAAAATGGTCAGCAGTCTGGAAAACATGACCCATGAGGAACGAGCGTGAGAGCCGGGACCATATAATCGAGAGACAGGAGGACTGGGGAAAGGGAGTCATGGGAAGAGCAGTTCAATTAGGGCTCTGCAGCTGGTGCTGCTGTGGGAGGATGTGGGGAGGGCAACGTAGGGAGCACAGGGGAGAAAATCTACCCCAGGCTTTCTTCTCTCTTTCCTCATGGGGCTGCCTCTGTGCCATTTAAAGCCAGGCGGGGCAGCAGCTGTAAGGGGCCAAGGTGGGCTGTGAGGAGAGCCAGCATGGGGCAGGGGGGTCTGGTGGCTCTACGGGAATCCCTGTTCAAGGGGAAGATGTAAAGAATGTGTTGGGGAAGTAGGTATTGCTTCAGGGCCCGAGAAAACACGTTACATAGGAGTGCTGTCACCTGGGGTCTGTAGGGAATGAGAGGATCGGCAAGTCCCCACACCCTGCATTGCAAACTGCTCATGGTCACTGCAACAGTGCAAAATACTGCTGCAAAGAGAAAGGGAACGACCTGGTCTCTGTCTGGCTGAGACAAATAGTAATGGATGAGCATTGCAGCAGGCTGAGATTGGACGCTGGGGTGCACTTGATAACAATAGTTATGCCTAGGGAGGTTGTGAGATCTCCATCACTGGAGGATTTTTGGCAAAGTTGGAGCAGATGTGCATCAGGGGTGATTAGTGTGCAATGATTGCTCTAGAGTGGGAATGCACTAGAAGACCTCCTGAACATCCTTCCAGCCCTGTTTGCTCTAACTAAATGATTCTTTGTGGAAGTCAAGTGGTTCAAAACAAGGACCCCACTCCGACCTTCAACTGGTGAGGGGGGGCAGAGTCCCCAGGAGCTGCTTTCTCCTCTGGAGACTCATTGGGCACGTAGCTGCACCTGGGGCCGATGGGGACCCTGGTGGGAACAGCACGAGAGAAGAGCCTTGTGGGGAGCGGTGCAGTTATCATGGGCACAGCTCTGCTCGCAGACCCTATCTGCTGTCAATGCTTACCACAGGGACTCTGCAGCAAGAGGGTCTTTGCTGAAGCATCGGTTGCTGGAGGTATGAGCAAATGGACTGAGGTGGGAGGGAGATGCCACTTCTCCCCCTCAGCCATGCATGATCACGGCATATTTGTCTGTAAGCTCGTCGGGGACAGCTTTCCCTGGGGCCTCACCTGGCTGCTTGCCTTGGCCCTGGCCCTGCTGTGCTCCCGGGAAGCAAAGCCTCTGCCGCTGCTGCAAAGAGGGGAGTGTGAAATGGCAAGTGACAGGCGTTTATGGGAGCTTCACACCAGCAAATGGGTGAAGGCTGCTGCCAAAAGGATCATTACGATGTGTTTATTTTCTTTGTATTTGCAGGGTAAAATTGGGCAAAAACTGAGAATATGAGCAAAGGCAGGTGGACAGCTGGGATCCAACTGTTTACACAAACTGCTGATGGAGAATGTAAGTAACCAGGGTCGTATATACATTACAGTATGTGCTGCATTTATTAAATTAAGTATATTAAAATATTTATTAGATCACATATTGTTACATAGATTATGTTTCACTGTGATTGTAAGCCTGTACTGAATTTCCCAGCTCCTCTACAACTGGCCAGCAGAATGGAAGTACTAAATAATCTTGAACCTTTATTAATACAAGCTGGACTAGAGTTGCAAATAAGAAACTGTTGCACATCAAATTCCTGCTGCCTGGGGAGTCCTTTTTCTGACCAGTAATGTGAGCCTAGCAAAGGGTAAATATCCCCCAAGCAGCAGTGAAGAAAACAAACAAGGAAATAAATCCTGCCTAGCACTGACATGCAAGAAATACCATAGAGCCAATTTTCTAGGGATACTCGGCACTTGCCTCTAGCTGCAGCATTGTTTGTGGAGCTGGGAGAGCCCAAGTGCGCCTGCCTGAGCTCTGGCACAGGTCTGGCCTGGGTTTTGATTAGGAAACACTCTCTCAGACTGGCATCAGCTCTTTTCTAAGGTAGGGATGGGAGGTGAAAGGACAATCTGGGGTCAAACAGGGGAAAGGAAAGAGAGTAGAAATAGTGCTTTACTTGGGCTGAGTTTCTCTGCCATTGCCAGGCCTGGAGTAATAATTTAAGTGAACGAGCAGGACTCACACTGCTCGTGCGTCCTGGAAAATGTTCACTTTTGTGCAACATTTCTGTGGGGCTGGAAAGCCTCCCCACTCTGGGTCCCCAGTGGTGCAGCAGCAGTGAAAACCTGATGTGGGAGTAGGGGCAGCAGTTCTCCAATGCATCAGCAGCAGCTGGTGCCACGGCAGCAGCTGGTGGACTCATCACCGCTGCTCTCCTCTGCAGAGGTGGCTTATTTTCTGGTTAGGACTGTGTGAGATAAGTGCCAAGTAATAACGAGCCTCCTGGAAAATCCCTTTGCTGCCACCGACTGCAAGGGCTTACTTGTACATTTTGTGAAGCTGCTTTAAACCCAGAGAGCTAATGGGGAAAAAGCTTCTTCAGACCTTGTAGGGAAGAACAAGGGGTCTGCTAGTACTCCAAACACTGTAGGATAGTTGGCCACCCACAACTACCTGCACAGGAATTGGTTGTAGGACATGTCAGGCAAAAGTAAAATAAGCCACCATGGGCAAAATGGCTGTGGCCCCAGTGCGCCGGCCTGGTCCTGGAAAGCCAGGCTGGGAGCGCTGTGATTGTTGCAGAGGGAAGAGTGGGATGGCTGGATGGTCGCTACAGCTTGGGGAAGGTCTTTCTGCAACCATTGCCTCCATGTTTCCCATCTCCTCCAGTAGCAACTGGAGAACTGCTCTGCCCCATGCCTGTCCCATCCCGTCACCTCTTCCCCAGCAGCAGAGTGTAGGGAAGTGACAATTACTGCAGGGAAGAGAAGTGTGGCCCCAGTCTATGCTTCCAAATGTCCATCTGCCCTGGCACCAGCAAGAATAACAAACCTTCATCCATTTCTCTCTCCCAGCTCTGTCTCTTTCTCCTAGTCTTCTTTTCCCATGGTAAACATGAGCACACACTATATCCTCCTCTTTGGGGTCTTAGAGTTGAACTTTGCTGTGCTACTAAGGAGATTAGAGGCAGCTCTGATTTGTTTTATCAATGCATGTTCATTTCTTGAAAAAGGATAAAAACTGAGGATGATGATGATTAAACTCCAGATTTATTATCACAGCCTGCCTGGGAAAGATGCCTCCAACACCTAGGGGAAGATTTCCAAAGACAAGTACTTTAATGTATCAGACCAAGCATCACAGCATTTAAAGTCTGTCTGTGGCCATGTTTGTCCTTTCTTTCCCCCTTCTCCCATTTTTTATTATTCCTGACATATCTGAAGAAGGCATTTTCAGGGGCAGACATTTGAATTCTGTGTTGTCTCCGAGTGAAACTGAATGCCATGAAACACGTGTAGTTTCCATGTACCCTGCACAGGGTGTACTCTAGATGATCTTGAAGGCTCAGATGTCCCACCTGCACCTGTCCGTCCCCATCCCTTCCTCCTCAGCCATCCCACAGGGACCTGCACTGCTGCACCACCCCTGAGATGATCTCTGCCAGCCATTACTCACCTCCTGGGAGAGGTGCTCTGCGGAGCTGTCGTTTTCCCCAAGGTCCATCCAATTCCAGGTGCATTGACAGCTCTGCATTGCCAGTTGTGTTCTGCTGTGTTGAGACAATAACCTCCTCCATGGGTAAATCCTGGTGGTGTGGACAAAGTCTCTCAGGCTGGAGGTGAAAACAAGAAAGGAGAGGCAGCACTGTCTTGCAAACACCACTTACCCCAGGGGCACAGAACTACGCTAGGTACAGTTTCCAATTTTCCTCTCTCTTGCGCTTTTAAAGCACCCTCCTCAAGTGCTTTCCTTGTTCTCCTGGTAACCAAGCCTGCTTCTTTGCTGGTGCAAACTTTCCTCTTGCTTTTCCTCCCACTGCTTCCCCGATGAACTCAACCTCTGTTCCTCCCCTGGAGAGGCAAGGGTTGTCCGCCTTCGCAGAGAAGGGGCACCATGCACATGTGTGCCCATGACTGTGTTTGAGCTGCTGTATGGCAGGAGAGGAGAAAACAAATTGCAACTCATATAGCAATGACTCAATGACTTTGATACCTGTGCAGTAAAGACATGTGCTCTTCTTTTGGCAGACCACCTGGGAGGAAGCAAAGATCTAGTGACAGGAGAAAAGGCTAGGAGACAAGAAAAAGTTTTATTCAGGGTTTCAATAAAATTCTGTGCATATTTTGATTTAAATGAGCCTCTTAAAAAAAATTCCATTAAAACTGAAGTTGACACACACTACATGGTTTCAATACCAATCCACAAAGCCGACTATTTCCTGCATATTTCCTCCTCATCCAAGCTGTAAAACAGAGGTCCTGGACCTCATCTGGAAAAAAAATGAGGGGGCTGCCTTGCCCTTCTCCTCCCTCTCATCAGCTTGTTGTCCCCAGGCTCCAGCAGTACATTCATTTCTTGCAGAAACACAGAGATCGTAACAGCTCCAAGCAGCATGGGAGGGGAGAGCCCAGGCTTGATTTGCATTAATTTATGCACTAAGGCTTCCCTTTGAGGAGTTTTTCACTAATAGATCCCTCATTGGCAGGAGCCAAGATCTAATTACATGATAAAATTGTGCAGATGTGGCCATAGAAGAGGCACATGCTGTTAATAGGGTATTTTTCCACTGTGGCTTGTCCCAGTTTGGAGAGAAAAATAAACTGTCTCCTTTTTTTGGGTGGGCTTGCATAACTGCATCTCGTATAGGCATATGGTTAAAACGAAGAAGAGCTCAGCCTCGCTGGTGAAGCTATTATGGCCACGCTATTTGGACCTGTATTTCAAGAAACTCAGGGGCTTTGCCCTTCTATACCTGGTCATGGGTGAGGAAGGGACAAAAGGATCAAAGCACTGAGGAAATTCCCCAAAACAAGTGTTACTCAAGTGAAGTGTATAGATACCATTTTTAGTGTTCAAAGCACTTCAAAGACCAGGTCCAATCCTGCTTTGAGGAGCAGGTAAAGATGAGGGGAACAGAGCATTTGAGAGTCTGACAGCTAGAGCATTTGTATGGGAAATTAAGAGGGTTCATGCCTTCATGCATAGGGTTGCCCTATTTTTGTGAAAGATTTTCTGCGGAAATGTCCATAAATTTCCAAGAAATTGAGAAAATCCATATTCCAGCTGCATAAAATTACTGAAAAACTGGACATGCAGGGGGAAATCCAGATATGAGATAGTTTTTGGCATGCAACCTGGAAAATTGTGAACTGCTGCTGTCATCAGAGATGGTGGTACCTGTGGAAAATCATGTTCTGGGATCAAGGAGGGTTTTCAAAGGGAGTGTATTGGGTTTGCGTGGCCAGGTTTTGGTAGCAGGCAGGCTACAGGGGTGGTTTCTGTGAGAAGCTGCTAGAAGCTTCCCCCATGTCAGACAGAGCCAATGCCAGCTGGCTCCAAGACGGACCCACCGCTGGCCAAGGCCGAGCCCATCAGCGACAGGGGTAGCGCCTCTGGGATAATGTATTTAAAAAGGAGAAAAAAAACAAAACCTGCGCAATTGCAGCCGGAGAGGGGAGTGAGAATATGTGAGAGGAACAACTCTGCAGACACCAAGGTCAGTGAAGAAGCAGGGGGAGGAGGAGCTCCAGGCACCAGAGCAGAGATTCCCCTGCAGCCCCTGGAGAAGACCATGGTGAGGCAGGCTGTCCCCCCGCAGCCCATGGAGGGTAATGGTGGAGCAGATATCCACCTGCAGCCCATGGAGGACCCCAGCCTGGAGCAGGGGGATGCCCAAAGGAGGCTGTGACCCCATGGGAAGCCCGTGCTGGAGCAGGCTTCTGGCAGGACCCATGACCCCGTGGAGAGAGGAGCCCACGCTGGAGCAGGTTTGCTGGCAGGGCTTGTGACCCCGTGGGGGACCCACACTGGAGCAGTCTGTTCCTGAAGGACTGCACCCCGTGGAAGGGACCCACACTGGAGCATTTTGTGAAGAACTGCAGCCTGGGAGAAGGACCCACGATGGAGAAGTTCCTGGAGGACTATCTCCCGTGGGAGGGACCCCACGCTGGAGCAGGGGAAGAGTGTGAGTCCTCCTCCCCCTGAGGAGGAAGGAGCGACAGAGACAACATGTGACGAACTGACCACAACCTCCATTCCCCGTCCCCCTGCACTGCTCGGGGGGAGGAGGTAGAGAAAATTGGGAGTGAAGTTGAGCCTGGGAAGAAGGGAGGGGTGGGAGGAAAGTCTTTTAAGATGTAGTTTTTAGTTCTCATTATCATACTCTGATTTGATTGGTAATAAATTAAATTCATTTTTCCCAAGTCAAGTCTGTTTTGCCAGTGACAGTAATTGGTGAGTGATCTCCCTGTTCTTATCTCAACCCATGAGCTTTTAATTATATATTTTCTTCCCTGTCCAGTTGAGGAGGGGAGTGACAGAGTGGCTTTGGTGGGCACCTGGCATCCAGCCAGAGTCAGCCCACCACAGGGAGTTAATGACATGTGGGTAGCTGGCATAGGACACTACTGGGAGTGGAGAAGACTTTTACCTTCAGTGCAAATCCAATGATGTATCCACTAAAACAATAGTGGGGATTCCCCCAGTTGCCCCAAGAACCACTTAATTATGGACAGGGAGGACAAAAATGTGGTTTTGTGCACCTGCTCCCTGGAAGCAGCAGGATAAAAGGACACCAAGCCCCTGGGTGAGGGACCTGGTGAGTATCTGGGTTTGAGCTCTGGCCTGGTGATACCACAGTCATTGCTCCTTGACACATGGCCTGAGCAGGTCTTCAGTGACCTGTCCTTGCTGTCACTGAGACAAGGCTGTGGAAGGGTGGGCAGTGTATCAGAGTTTTCTGTTAGCAGCCTCCTCCACTCACCCCACTGCCCCACAGACCCCATGGAGAGCCCTGGGGGTGGGCTTCCTGCAGTTCTGAAGAGAGGGGAGAAAGCCAGGGTGACCTCAAATAAACAGAGAATTAAGTACTTGGTGAACGAAACCTTCTGCTGAGGAATGCCTCTGTGGTTGCAAACCCCGGAGCGGTGCACACAGGCGGGTCCTGGCAGCAAGGCAAGCACAGTTTCACAGCAAGCGGTGTATAGCTGCATTTTTCTCACTTTGAGGAAATAAGCAGTCTTTGTGATAGCACTTTTTCCCTGTTAAAATTGTATCTGCCTTTTGCCAGCACAGAACTACATCTCCTAGCTTCAGCAGAGGACATGTAATGGCTAAATTTTCTCATCTCACCCGACACTTAAGGCTTGTTCCAGGCAAATTTTTTCTTAGTTTCAAACTTTCCTTTCTAATATTGCTTCACTATAGATCTATTAACAAGTTCAGATCTTTGCAGACAGTTATTCCATCTCCTCTCCAGGCATCGGTTATCTAGACCATAGTGTTTTATCTCTTTTAAACTCTTCCACTAAGAAAGACGCTGAGGAACTTTCAGCCCTGAGGACCTTGGGACCCTGACCCTAAACCTAACCTCACCCTAACTCTGCCATGGGACAGAAGAATGGTGCTGCTCAAAGGTTCATTAAGAGTAAGGAGCTTTACTTGTTCATTTATAGAGTGTGTTTATCTTTCCCAATTTTCTCATGTTTTCTCTTGTTGTTGCATGCACAGCCTGAGTGTTTGTGTGTACACTAAAGCCTGTTAGAGGCCTCAATGAATGCATTACCTTTTTTTTTTAAAAGAAAAAAATTCTCTTCTGGGGTTCCACCTGAAATAAATCTCAGTTTTTAAGAGGAACTGCAAGATATTTGGACCCAGCATGATGCTAACATTTTCTTCTAGGAAGAGTTATATGTGTTGTTTCTGTGTACAGGCTTGCTATCAATGCCTGTTAAGATTTCCTACTGTTTGCTTCTGTAAGAATGATTTCAGTTGCTTGTAGCTTTTCCAGTGTATAACCATTTGTGCTGAAATTTTCCGTTTGTGGTTGCAATGCCTGACTCAATGCAAAAGTTTTTCTGGAAAGTTTTCTGGAAGGATGATAAGGCTATGGCTTGAGGGAGATGGACAGAAAAATGTACATACTAAAAAAGGCAACTTACTACTCCTACAGTAGTGATCCCCACTCAGATGGTGGAGGTCTGTGCCATGAACTTGCAAATTTCAACTCTGCTGATGCCACAGTGTGCATTGCTTGAGGCTGTTGGCTCCTTTAAAATTACTTTGAAAATTAGACACTCTAAGAGGTAAATTGGAAACTCAAGAACTAGTGTAGCATGAGTAACCAATTATTCATTTGATTTAGTATTTTTATGTAATTAATTTAATACTGACAAGACGGACTCAGCAGAGTGATGCAAGAAAACGTTTTTTGAAGGGACCAACTGTGGTAAGACTGGGACACAAAGACCCACTCCAAAAGGACTTGCTACGTGGGAGTTTTATCTGAGAGCAAAAAAAGAAGGGACCACAGCATAGCAAATAGCTGAGAAAGGGAGATTTTTCACCAAGACACTCACCTTTTTCCCTGAAATAAAAAACTAAACAAGAACCCAAGACTGCAGCTGAAGGGCCAGGTGTGTTTGCTCAGGCAGGGTCACGCAGTGGCAGCAGGGGACACCCAGACCTGCCCTTTGGCTGCAACCCACAGAAATCTAAAGGACTGATGAAAGTCACTAAGAAAGGGCTTCAACCAAGAGATGATGCCATAAAAAGAAAAAAATAAGGTGTATGCTTTCTTCTCTCTCCCTGCTGTTCCTGAGACCATTTGCCCTACATCTGCTTGGCTGCTCCTGCATGGTGGCAGGGACCCACAGACCAACCTAGAGGCACTCTCCCTGATATCCCCCTTGTCCCTGCGCTGAACATGAGGGTCTCCATGTCTAGCGTGAGTATGTTATGAGGGATGAACACTGGGGGAAGAAATGGAGACAGCAGTGTCAAGGTTTCAAGGACATGCCAAGAGCATGTCCTTGGCAAGTGCATATAGGCAGACTCTTTCAGGTTAGAGCAGTGAGATAAATAAGCAGAGCCTGGCACAGACACGATGAGTGTTTCATGAGAAGAAACCCTCGGGTCTGTCTGAAAACTTGTGCGTGGCAGCAAATGGAAAGAGTTAAGCGGGCTTCTTTTAGGGCTGCTGTAGGAGACGTGCCGTGGGCATGACCCTGTTCAGATCACCAGTTCTCTGTTAATGCTTCACTGACAGCTAGAATGGCAGGCTTCGGTGGGGATTAAACAAAATTGTACTTCCTGGAGCATTAACCCTTTTTTAATACATGCATATAAATTTACAAACATGTATAAAGACGAGGTGTCACTCACATGCACCTAGTCTCTCAGTGAGAAGTTCTCAGGGCAGGTGATTTTCATTCATACCCACACAGAAATTTTAAGTCTATTCGGAGCCTGGCAGTTGCCATCGGTGTGGGATGTACCTCTGCTCTAAGGTGACTCCAGAGAGGAGGGGATTAGGAAGCTTGTGCCCGTTGGCTTCAGCCAGGAGAACTTAAAATGGGTAGGGATGTGGTTAAGTGGCTTCTGCTAAAAAAACCCCCCAGCATCTGAGACTTACCGAAGCAGTAGAGGACTCAGAGAAAATTGTGTGTGTGTGGGAAGAACAGCTGAACAGCTGTCCTGACTAGGCTGCCCAAGTCTTCCTTTCCAATGATTTTCAGTTGGTTGTAGCTTTGCCACATCATAAAGGCTTGTGGTGAAACTTCTTGAGCTGTGTACTTGTCTGTAAAACTTCAGGTTCAGGCATTTCTGAGAAGGAGGCTAGGGAAAAATACATCATTTTGCACTATTTTAAAAAGTCACTATTTCAGCAAAATGTAGTGTTGGGACAATGCGAAGTCTGACAAAATATTCATCATATGCATTCATCCTACCCACATCTCTTTATCATCCCTAATTAGTGTGAACATTAAATGTAATGAAAAAATGCATTTTGCACCTATGCAGATGAGCCTTGGCAGCAATTGCATTAAGTGGACTGGTTATTCCATCTCTGCTGGGTATACTTGAGCCCGGAGCAGAGAAGGATAATCGCTTCAACAGCAGCTGTGGCCTGATGCACACCTTCACCTGTCTTGGTGCTGGACAGAAAGTAGAGACACAGCCTCCGCTTTTCCTGAAGCGCTGCCTGTGCTGTACACAGACAGCATAGTGTCAGAAGTTCCCAGATCAAATAAAGAGGGGCCAGAAACCAGGTATGGGAAACGTGGAAAAAATAGGCATAAACGGTCTGAAACTGGAGGTAGCAACTGGCGTGAGGAAAAACCATTGCCTTTTCTAGGATGCAGGATTCCTTCACATCCAACATCTCTTCCACAGCAATTCTTCTCCCCTCCCAACGGTTGGCTGCAAGTGAGCACCCCAGATTAGGAGACGTGGGAGCTACAGCAAGCCATTGGAAGAGGAACTTCCTCTTACCAGCAAGCACTTTGGTCCCACTGTCCCAGCCGGCATTGCCTTCTCCAGGTGGGCTTGCATGAATGCACATGGCTGGGGAAGGAGGTGGTAGAGGGTCCTGTGGCTGCCAGAGTTCTGTGGGCAGGTGGATCCTACCCTCTCCCGGGCTGGCAGTGGCTCCCCTGCCTTCTCCTTGTGCCTGTGCTGGCCTCCCCTTGCTTCCGACCACGTTAATGGTCAGTACCTAGGTGCAATGAGAGAGACATCTACCTCCTCTGGTTGCCTCTCCACTACTCTTTCTGCCTCCTCAGGACTTTCCTGCTCCCTGCAGCTCTCATGCACGAGAGCAGGAATGAGTGGGATGTGGCACTTACGCCCCCATTTAGTGCAACACTTTTAATGATGCTGGGGTAATTGCTTCTCTTTTCCTTTCATTCCCAAAGCTTTGGGCAATGGACAAGGCAGAAAATGTTGCAAGGGGGACTGGATCTTGGCACCAGGGTCACATGCAGGGAGCCAGGGTCTGGATATGGTCAGCTGGGATGACTGGACAGCAGGACAGGGCCTGGGGACTGGAGCCTGAGCCCCTGCTGAGTGTGAATGCTGCCCAGGGCACCTCTGTCATGCCTGCCTTGGTGGTTCAAGGTAGATCACTTCAGCCATTCACAGATGGTTTCCTAATCATCGGTTGTTTACACTGAGACACTAAGGTCTCAACTGCAGAACAGTTTTCTGCAAGCGGTTGTAGCTCTGCCTTGAATTTATTATATCCTACGTAATACCTGAAACCCTGAAATCCAGTCAAGGAAATCTGGTACTCAGAGTGAATGGGTTCTTTTGTCTTTAGTCTATGCATCTTGGTGCCTGGACTATTACATGGACAAATGTCACTCCCTCATTTCACAAGAGAAACTAATGTTTGTGGAGCCCTTGGATACCTCAGTGAAGAACACGATGGAAACCCCCAAAGCAAATAACTGGACCTTTCCAGATCAAGGTTTTAACAGAGTGTAAATAATAAATAGATCATGCCCCAAACAGCTACCATTGTTTGGAGGTGGTGACCAACTCTTACCCTTGACGTTTATGACAGAGGTGAGGCAACAGATGGAGATTCGGATGAATGCATTTGCAGGAGTTGAAGCCAAGCAGATAGCAGGTTCAAAACCACAGAAGAAATGCCTATTCATACCTCGGAATAGCCTTCATGTTTTCACTCCAAACTACAGCCAGGTATAGGATATCTTGGGTTAATCTGTGCCTAGCCAGCATTTCCCCTATAGTCATCTGTTCCTGACAGAGACCCCAGAGTAACTCACCAGCAAAGTTGCTGATCATGCATGATTTATCTTCTCATTAGTCCAGAGCCTCCCACATGGTGTGAGTCCAGATCCCCAAGCAAAGCTGTTGGGTCCAGACCATTGCGGTTCACACCATTTTGTGACAAAGAAGAGCTGAAGCAGTGTCAGGATCAGGGCTGCCATCCAGGTCAGCAGTCCAGTGGTCAGTGGCGAGGGCTTTGGGACTGTGTTTTGAAGGCTGCTAATTGAAGGTCTGAGCTTTTAAGGTGCTGCAAGATTAAGTACAGCAAAGCCCTTTAGCACTTGCTGAACTTTAAGAATATAAATGAAGTCCAGAAGATTAATGCTGTGCTTAAAGGCTTTGCTGGATCAATATACCTTGCAGCATCAATTCCAGAGGTGGATGGCGACCTGTAGACAACAGGGTCTGTTTCACAGTAAATTCTCTGGATCAGCATGGTTGCCTGTGAAGAGCTCTTGGGAGAGAGAAGACTTTTGCTCAAGTTGTTCCATCAGTGCCAATGTTCAAGCTGCAGTGGCCAGTGGTAATTCCCTGTGGTAATTCCCAATGACCATCAAGTATTTCTGCCCTGCTCCAGAGTGGAAAGGGATTGTAATTCCACATGTAGGTTTCCTGTAAGAAATGATCTCTCTCCCATAAGTCTTCATCTTAGGGTGATGGTCTCAAAACTCTTTGTCAAAACATGCAGTATAGTAGAGACCATCACGTTGCCTGGCTCTGGGTGTTGGCCAGGGTACAATCTGCTGGATTTATGAGCATGCATCTCAGAGTGGTGGCTACAGTATTTTCAACCAACACCTGAGTCACCTTAGGAGATATAAAATTTTGATATGAGAAAATGGTCTTTACATATAAACACTTTTAGACATTTTGATGTCAAGGACATGCCCTCTCCTTTCTTTTCATCCTCCCCTTCACCTGTGCTCAGGATCTGCTAATAAAGCCCTCTTTAAAAAAAAAGGGTATACTTTGATTGATCTGGTATTTATCAATGTAATCTACATATATTAAATTTTCTTTTCAGAGCTTTGTGCACAGTTTCTTTCTTTGCTTTCCTCCATCCTCTCTTGCTCCCCCAACCCTGAGTAGACCTCAACCTGCTCTTTTTGGCTTGGTGTTACTGAGCTAGCACGCATAGCTACCCTGCCACTGCAGGCATGGCCAAAACCCAGCCACAACACATGCTGCCTTTTTCCACAGGGCAGTTAAAGGGGGAGGAAAGGCACTGAGGAGGATGGTCAAGATCCACCAGTAGGAGCCTGGGGAAGGTGACGTCAGTGACAAGAGCAGTTGCGAGGTCCCAGCTCTGTTCAGGGGACACTCTGTCTGGGACTGAAGTACCCTTGCTGGCATTGCTGTCAACACCAGACGGCTTCCACGGCCGAGTGGTGGGGACTGGCTTGCCTCCATAGTGCTGATCGATCTGCATCCCAATGCAGAATATGCTGTAGCTGGTGGCAGCCTGTCCCCACCAAGGGAACCACTTGGTTTACTGGAGAAGAAAGCCCAGGTATGTGCTAGCGTGTACACAGTATACAAAGCCAGGGGAGTAGGACCCTGACACGGAGCAGGGGGATGGATCGCTTTGGACATATTAGATATGCCACAACACTCATTTTCAGGGGACTGAACAGCCTTGCGGCTGTGGTTAAGCCTAATCCTGAGAACTTTTCCCAATGCATTTTCAAAATAAGTTGCTAGTTTTCATATATGAAGTGATCTTTAGTTGAAGACATAGTCATAGATTTGCAGTGGGTGTAAATTGACATTTGGTCTCTGTCTGTCAGTAAATCTGCACTACAAGAGGGTCTGTCTCTTTTTTTTTTTTTTTTGTTAATTGGCAATTTGAATCAATGGTAAAAAATGTCAAAAGCCTGATCCAATTGTAGAAACATATATCGAGCCATGTTTCACAGGAGACTGTTCTGGGTCTGGAATTACTCAATATTTTTATTAATGACTTGCATGGTAGAATAGAGAGTTTGCTTATTAAATTTATAGATGGCATCAACCTGGAAGATGCTGAAGACACTAGAGGATGAGGATAGAATTCAAAACAAGCACAGGTGCAAACTATTACACTAACATGAGAATAGCAACCTTCAAAGAGAGTTGTGAGAGAGTGACTGGTGAGGCAGCAGTTCTACAGGAAGAGAGGTGCCGGTCCCACCCTTGCTATCTAATCGGGCATTTTAACTAAATAAGCAAGTAGAAAGCTTCCACCTTTCAAGTGTCATGCTGCAATGATAAGGTCTCTGTTGAAACGCTGTTCAAAACAGGTGTGACCAGCTGAGTACAGTCCAGAAGAGATCAGCAAAAATGATGAGAGGTCTAGAAAACAGTGTATACAGGATTAAACCTTCAGAAAGAGTCAAGTGTCAGTACCAAATGAGACAATGCCTTGGTTTCTGTTGTCACCCGATGGTGTCCTGTTCCCTGGGTAGAAATGGACTGAGTTGTCTGCTCTGGCTTTATCTGCAGGTCCCAGCTCTTCTCTTTGCAGCTTCCCTCCACCTCCTTCCAGCACACCTGGGCTGCAGCCAGACAGCACCTCTCTCCATCTCCAGCTGCCATTGTACAATCCTGCCTGAGCAGATACTCCTATTTTTTTAGCTACTATTCTCTGGTCCTTATTTATGAACCTTCTTTCCTGCCTGTTCTGGCCCCTAACACAGCTTTGAGGAAAAGAAGTGAATGTCTCAGTGCAAAGAGTGCAAACAACCATGAGACATGAGCAAAACAATTTCTTTGTTACTGGCCATGGTCTTTGTTTTCCTTCTGCTCAACAGGTTTCTTAAGTATATGTGATTTGCTTGCTGGCCATCCTATGCAGGTGGAAATCACAATGAGATCTCAATGACAAGTGGACCCTTTATGTGTTTTCTGTTCTTGTGTGGGCATGATGGACAGCAAGTAATACTGTCCATCAGTTTAGTATGAAATTAGTTTAGTATGAAGGAACAGGGCAGGGATCCTCTGTAGCAATCTGAGTGTAGTGGATCATAACCTGAGCGTGAGACAACAGCATCACACTGTTGTGAAAATGACAAGAATCGTACTGGAATTTTTAAACAAATGTGCAACCTTCCAGCCATGCTGAATAATCCTTCTTCTTTCCTTGGCATTTTGGTTCATCTTAGCTGGGATATTGGGTACAGGTCTGGATGACGAAATTCAAGGAAGCTGCAGACCTGCCAATAGAGGAGAGCAAAAAAAATCCCCAAACCGACCCCATGAACACCGGATCTAGAAAATGATATAAGCAGTAGGACTGAAAGAACTGAGATTATTTAGTAGAAAGACAGGACTGAAGAGTGAAAATAGTCTTCATGTGTGTAAATGGTTGTGAAGGGTAGAAAGGAATAAACTATACTATTATGAAAAGAGAAAACAGTAGTCTTACATTTCAGCAGACTTTAGGAGAGCCAGTCCAACAGTAAGGACAGCTGAGCACTAGACTGTCTTGCTTAAGGGATCTGCGGTGTGTTTATCATTGAAAGTTTTTAAGCACAGTTTGGACAAACATCCTTCATCCTTCGGGAACACTTAGGTGTGGACTGATCCTGCCTTAGGGCTTCAGGCATGGACGAGCTGTCTTGTTATGTTTCTTCAGCTTCTCTATCTTGGATTAATTTATAGAAAGGATTGCTCTGTGGCACTCGCTGGCAAAAATAAGCAGTTTTCGCATGCTGGCTCCCAGACAGGAATCAGGAACCGAAAGAAATTGAGAGCTTCCACTGCAGGGCAATTAGGCTTTCACAAGAATGTGTTAAACCAATACTAGTCATTGTAAACAAAAATTACAATGAGCAAATAAAGAATAAGGCTATAGAAAGAAGACATACATAATTCATAGATGAAGGAATTAGTTCTATTGATAATACAGAAATAAAAAATGTGAGAAACTGTAAAGATTGTAATTTCTGTGTTAAAAAACACTAATGGATGCTCAGCCTAGTAGATAAGATGATTAAATTGTCTAAGTTTCCAAGAAAAGGTTTTATATGAAAGCTGGGGGTCGTGGGCAGGTGGGAAACTGCCTGAAAACAAGTTCACAGCAAGAGAAGCACCACCTCGGAGTGGAGGTCTTCTTTACATCCCATCACTAATATAAAACTGTCTCCTCCTACATCTGAGAAATAGCTATACTTAGACTGTTGTTTGCTGTAAGGCTTCTTTCTCTGCTCATGTGTCTAGAAAATCCTGGCTTGTCTCTCTTCTGATGTCTCTCACTTGCATTTTCCTGCTATTCTATTTTCTATTAATCTGAGTCAATGTAGCAAATGAGAAAATGAGGACCAGGCAGCACATAATAATATGATTACTCATATTCTCTTAAACATTTGCCCATATTAGTGAAAACTAATTCTAATTCAGCACTACTGTTTTTAGCCTACTAAAGTCTAAAAAGGGACTGAGGTTATAAGACCAGTCCAGATGGGGATCATGCCTCCCTGTAGTCAGCAGAGATGAATGGGTATTTTTAGGGAGAGGTTCATGTGAAGGTATCTGTTTCTCTCTACTGTCACCATATTGTCTCTCTCAACAGCTATAAAGGGAGCCCATGGTGATTATTTCAGATGGAGACATCTGCGCTGTAGATGTCTGCTTTCATTCAGAATTCCACCTCTTGTTTCTAAATAATACAACACTTTGCTTATTCATACTTTCATAGAATAGAATGGATTCTTTATTACCCTTTCATGTTTCTTTGGCAATAGGTGTGATTTCTGGGTTTGCTGAGGCAGTGTTTCCGTGACGTAGTGTGTTCTCTTGCAGGATGCAGTTACCTGTGGAGTGTCTTACGTTCATCCCAAGCTGCAGGTGAGAGAGGTTTGACAGAGTCAGGCTATGTGATTTACAGCTGATTTACACCTAATTGTAATGGCCAGTTTGGACATTAGAGCTGCTGAGGGACATGGCTACTGAGAGCTGATGGGTGGCAACCAGTACCTTGGTAACAGAGTGGGAGGAGTATAAAATGGCCTGGAGCATACAGAAAGACTCAGTCATTCAGCCAAAACCGTCCCTCTGTACTTATTGACTTCTTCTTTGGTGTATGCTGTCTACCTCCACTCCTCTGCTAAGTTCCCAGGCGCTTGCTGCCTTCAAGCTTTCCTACAGCTCACTCAAAACTCATGTGATCTCAGTGATGTCTGAGATTGTCTTCATGGGCATTTATCCTGCCTTGTTGTTCCTGTTGACTTCTCTCTTCCAGTTCACAGAATTACAGTCAGAGAATGGTTGAAGTTGAAGGGATGTCTGGAGATCATCTGGTCCAACCATCTGCTCAAGCATAGCCACCTAGAGCCAGTTGCTGAGGACCATGTCCAGATGGCTTTTGAGTACCTCCAAGCATGGAGACTCCACAACATTTCTGGGAATCTGTGCCAGTTCTCATCATCCTCACTGCAAAAGTGTTTCCAGATATTCAGAGAGAACCTCCGTTGTTTCAGTTTGTGCCCACTGCCTCTGATCCCGTCCCTGGGCACCACTGAAAAGAGCCTGGCTCTGTCCTCTTTGCACCCTCACTTCAGGTATTTATAGACATTGATAAGATCCCCTCTGAGCCTTCTCTTCTCCAGGCTAAACAGCCCCAGCTCTCTCAGGCTTTCCTCATAGAAGAGATGTTCCAGTCTCTTAATCAACTTCGTGGCCCTTCATTGGACTCTCTCCAGCATGTCCATGTCTTTTTTGTACTCAGGAGC
The DNA here is from genome assembly GCA_030449065.1 of Oceanodroma leucorhoa. NCBI lineage: Eukaryota > Metazoa > Chordata > Aves > Procellariiformes > Oceanodroma > Oceanodroma leucorhoa. The sequence continues at coordinate 893,076 of JASVER010000121.1, read as the reverse complement.
CCAGAACTGGACACAGTACTCCAGATGTGGCCTCACCAGTGCTGAGTAAAGGGGAAGGATCACCTCCCTTGACCTGCTAGCAATGCTTTGCCTGATGCAGCTGAGAATTCCATTTGCCTTCTTTGCCACAAGGGCCCATTGCTGGCTCATGTTCAACGTGGTGTCCACCAGGACCCCCAGGTCCTTTCCTGCAAAGCTGCTTTCCAGCTGGGTGTCTCCCAGCATGTCCTGGTGCATGGGGTCGTTCCTCCTCAGGTGCAGGACTTTGCACTGCTCCTTGATGAACTTCATGAGGTTCCTGTCAGCGCATTTCTCCAGCCTTTTGAGATCCCTCTGGATGGCAGCACGACCCCCTGGCAATTCAGCCACTCCTCCCAGTTTTGTGTTGTCAGCAAACTTGCTGAGGGTACACTCTGCCCAATCATCCAGATCATTAATGAAGATGTTAAACGGGACTGGACCTAATATTGACCCCTGGGGTACACCACTAGTTACTGGCCTCCAACTAGACTTCATTTCACTGATAACCACTCTCTGGGCCCAGATGTTCATCCAGTTTTCAATCCACTTGAGTTTCCTTCAGGTTTTATTCACTTGCAAAGAGAATCAATTCACCAGAAGTGGCTTTCACCTCCCCAGCCCAGAGGACCTGCTGGCAGCTTAACAGATGATCTATAAGCAGATGTAGTCCTTGGACCTCAATCTAAGATGCAAATTCTCTCCTTTTAGCACACAAAGAAGATTTCATGTTAGAGGAAACCTTTATTTAATCCACAGACTGGAATGGAGAAGTTCTTGCTTGTATCATCTGACTGGCCGATTCAAGTGTGTTACTGAGTTATGGACATCAGTGTACAATGCTTGTCCTTTGTTTCTGCCCCTTGGCAAACCATCATACTAGACCCCTCGGGGCTCCTGGAAACGTCTGGTGTGAGCTGGATCCTGCGAAGAAGGAAGCAAGAATGTCCGAGATGGAGGGTAATATGAATAGCTGATTTTCTCTGCCTGCCACAGAAACAATATTAATTACTAGGTTTTAAAAACGCCCAATCCTTACAATTTAAAGAATTAAAAATCAGAAATGACCCTAGTGCATGACCTTCTTCAGAACACAGACAAAGAGTACCATGCTGAAATACACCAGGATCTCCACGGGCTTGCAGAGCTCCAGACAGACCATCAGGAGCAGGGAGGAGGTACGTGGGCTGTGAATGGAGAGCAGAGCCACTGGAGACTGAAATGGGAGTGAGAAAATTGAAGCAGGTGTGGTCTTGCACGACTTTGCAGTCTATTGCCGTGCTTTTCAAACACTGTAGGAAGAGGCTGGGCAGTCCGGGAAGCCTCTCAAATGATCATCACCCTTTGGGCAGCAGCAAATATACATGAATATAAGAAACTGAGAAAGACAACAGACTTTGTCAAATAAAGTTTGTATTCCTAATTGTGTGGTATTTTCAAGGGTAAAAATCAGAAATGAATTAATTTTCAAGAGCTGTTAAGGTATCATTTTTTCAATAACATCATAAAATAAAGCAAATTGTGTATGGTATATGTTTTTATACATTATAGGTATAAATTTATTTTACATGTTCCATATATATTTTAAATATGTCATAGCATCAAAATAATAATTTTATAAAACTAATATATTATTATATTAATCTTAATTTTAAAATTTTAGAACTATTGAAAAAAGCTGAAAAGTAGTGGCATAATTTTTATAATCCTCTGCTTGCAAAAATAATTGTATTCAGCTGAATGAATAATGAAAGGAAGAAATACCCTGTATCATCATCATTTTACTGTAGTCATATTTTATTAATTAAATTCATCAGTCTGGCAATTTTCTTTAAAACTGTGTTCTGAAATTATTTCAGGGATATTAAAATACAGGAGAGGGAGCGAGAAAGTAGGGTACAAGTGTCAGTAAGAGGTCTGGATCTCACCACTGTAGAGTTTTTTTATTTTGATATTTTAGGTAAGCTGATCTTAGAAAACTTTTTGAGGCATCCAGACAAAATTAGCACCATTACATGGTAGCAAAAATCAATGGCAGCTCTGCTTTGTACATATGAAGTGCTATCTAAGGCATGTACTCTGAAATCAAGTCCAAGGCATCTCACGTTTGGCACCCCAGGTTGCCAGGTAGTTTCTTTGGCTATGAGTGGGGAAGATGGTACTTCCTGAGGCCCAGAGTGATAGCGCTCATCCTGGGCTTGAGTTTTCTTAGGGGCCTCTGAAGTGTGCATAGGAGTCATTTCTCATGGCCAAATCCCTGAAGGTGGCCTTGCCGCTCTCCTGCCTTTCCCCGCTCCCCTGTCACCCTGTGGGTTCACTGTGCCCTGGGATCCGCCCTCTGGGGCTGGGAAGAGACAGGAGTCTCCTGGTCGGAGCAGAGTCTGAAGGGAGGTGGGTCCTGCCAGGCTGTGGATCTCCATCACTGCTGCCAGAGGTGAAGTGGCCAAGCACAATGGTGTCTGGCCGGCAAAGGAGAAATGAATGTGGGGATCCTGCTGCTTCTTTTGCAGTGTTAACACCAGGTCCCAGCCATTCCTTTCTGACTCCTTCTGCTCCTTTCTGCTCATGTGCAGCCAAGGCAGGTCTGGGTGTCCCCGGCTGCCACCATGTGACCCTGCCTGAGCAAACACACCTGGCTCGCCAGCTGTGATTGCACGGTCCTTGTGGGGGAAAGCATGTTTCCTCTGGGCTTTGACACCCCTTTGGAGAGGTAAGATGAAAATCCTGGTTTAAAAAGGAAGACAGGCTGTGCTTCCATCACGTGCTGTGCTCTTTTGGTGCCTTCCACAGAAAGGCTCGTCCAGCTTCCCATCATCTCTGTTTGCAGATGTTGCCATCTGTACAGAGCACTGACAAGCAGAAGGGGAGTACAGAGCCAAGGGTGGGAAAGGCAACATCGCCTCTTAATGGGACAGGAACAGGGGGAGAAGAGCAGAGATTGGAAGAGAAATCTAGAAGAGGGAAAATCTTTGTCTTCTGATAGTTCAAGGTTTGGCATCCCATCTTGCTATAAAATCCTGAAGCTCAAGATACTTTCCTAAAATGTATTCTCTTCTTTGCCTCTTGAACAGAGAAACAGCTTCTGCCAGACCCTGCAAGCCTGACTAAGAGCCCTAGGTTATCTGTACGTCAACAGAGTCTCAACTCCAGGATTTCAAATTCACCTCTCCCTGCATCATGGCATCCTCAAAGACTGTGCATTCAAGTTCAGCATCACCTTTCTGGAAAACCTGCCTTCCACCTTCCCTCCCAATGGCACTTATCTCAGTGATCCCTGAGAATCACTGTGAGCATCCGGGCATGTCTGACTTCAGTTAAGCTTGTCACAAAGCAAAGCACAATGTTTTTTATTGAGATAAAAATGACAGGGAAAAAAAAGATATTGAAACCATAAATAACCTACACATATGTCAAGCTTACCAGGAATCCTATTCAACAGAGGGTGTTGGGAGACACAAGGCTTGAGTTTACTTACACTTTGTTCCAGACCAAGTCCCTTGTGTTTCTTCATATAGTTTGATCTGTCTTGCCAGATATCCAGCAATAACTAAAATGGTTATGACAGGTTCTCTCAAAAGGCAAACATCCCCATGGCCAAGTACCTGCATAGCAAGAAGCAGGACTCGATATTAAGCCTCTGCCATGAACACAGCAAGGAGCATATAGGTCTTGCTACAGCCTAGTGTGGTGGTGTGGACACCTGCAGGCACAGCATCTTCTGCATGTTGGTTGGTGCTCCTCATGGGCACCGTGAGCGGGTCAGCAAGTGCTGTGTCACTGCCTGGGTGGAAACTATTGTTCCTATGGTATTTGTCAATGGTCTGGTGGGGAAAGACAAGCTGCCTTGGCAGGGTATAAATTTCCCTGTCGATATACCAGCTCTCCTTCAGCAGATACAGAGCACAAGAAATGAAGTTCCTTGTTCTGGTTTCAGCTGGGATAGAGTTAATTTTCTTCCTAGTAGCTGGTATAGTGCTGTGTTTTGGATTTAGGATGAGCATAGTGTTGATAACACACTGATGTTTTAGTTACTGCTGAGCAGTGCTTACACAGAGTCAGGCCTTTTCTGGCACTTGAAACAAGGTAGAGGTATGGTGTTGTCATTCTCTAGGTAACTGGTTAGGCTGTGGGAGTCTTGTGTCCAGGACCACAGCCATGTGGAGCAGCACCGAGGTGATGGATGGAGGTTCCTTCTGCCAGTTCACATCCTCTGCTTAGCACATACACAGCAGCCATCACCACTCTGGCTCTTCATCCATGTGAAATTTTCTTCCTGTCACTTACCTCAAGAAATACTCGAATAATAACTGTATTTTCTTTTAAGAGAAATGGAATATAGCAGGCAAAAGAATAGAACAAACATGATATGTACTTTGGTCAAAAGGGTTTTGATAAAAAAATCAGGGGTTTGCTTTTGAGTAGATCACTGGTCTGTCTCACTTTTTGTACTGTCTCTGGTGGCAGTGCTCAATATCTAACTCTTGCTGCAATAAAAAGTTTCTCTGAGTCAGGGACGTGATGAGTACAAATTTTATTGGTAAAGCCAACAGCAATCATTGGAGGTTTGGTGTTTGGTAATGTTCTCCAATGCTGACCTTTGGAGCACACAGCAATTTCTCATGATGCTTGTGTCATTTTGCTTCCCAGTCCCCATTTTTGACCACACAGGAATTTTCCAAGTGGTGAGTGATGAGCAGAGAAGCCAGCCATACAGAACTCAGGATTGATTGCATCTACCGCAACCAGGCAGAGAATAAAACACTTCTCTTGGCTCTGTCTGTACTGTACAGGGTATTGCTTCCCGTCTTCTGCTTCCTGAGGCACAGCCAGGGTAAACTGATGCATCTCCAGCGACATCATTCAAAGTTACTTCAAGTGAAGCACTTACCAAAGCCTCAGTAGTGCAAGAAGAAATCTTAGAAAGATTCCCGGATTTGAAAGATTTTATTTTTAAAAAATTAATATGAAACTTTCCAGCCAGCCCTTCTGCTGCAAATTTGCATAGCTCTGATTTATTTAATCTCAGGATCTGATTTATTTCTTAACATTCTAAGCTGTTTTTTTGTAATTTGGTTTTTTTTAAGTGATCCTTTAACTGCTTTCTCTCCTCCTCTTGACTGCAGACATTTTAAGCATGCAACTGTTTCTTTAAATAAATGCTTATTTTGCAAAACCAGCCCAGTCAGCACTTGAAATACAAGGGATTATTAGCTTCAAGGAAGCATTTTGAACTTCTATCTCCATTTGGGAGTTTCTGAAAAAATCGTTATTTGTTATATATTCAGCTCTCTGTAAACATTTAAATCCCTCAGCTCTAGTACTTAGTAGCAAAAAAACCCCCACGAAGTAGCAACCTTTTTCTAACAAGCTGAACTAAACTGAATTCTGATGCTATCACAGTTACCTGGGGTTAATAGTGACCACATAGAAACTTACCTTCCGAAATGACTGTGTTGTCAAACACCACACATGGACATACCTTAATTTGCATCTAGATGCTTGACTTCCATTTTTTCATGGAATAGGGATCATTTCAGCTTGCAAACTGACCATCCAGTATAATTAGTGAGGTGATATTTGAGGACATAAAAATAAAAATAGCTGCACTGATCTAAACAAAACCAGCTTCATTCAATGAAAGTGAACAGGAATCATGGTGACATTATCTGTATCATCTTCCAAAGCCTTGGAAAATCCCTTTGCTCAGGCAGAGGCAGCTCCATGCACTTCACAGAAGTCTTAGAGGGCCAACTACTGGTCACCTTCCACCAGAGCAAGTAGGACAAGTCAAGTATTTTATATTACAATATTGTATGATCAGTGTCACCAGCAAATGCAGCAACATGACATTTCAAGTGCTTTTTTTCTCAGCATGTGAGTAAATTGTATGTCTTGGAAGGATATGCTGTGTGAATCTAAGTGGCTGTGTGTGCAGCCAGTTATGTGTGGGGAGAGAGGTCTGGTAGTTTCTCTGTTCTCCAGGTAGAGCTGGTTTCTAAGAGAGTTAATTCTTGGAATAGCCATTAACGCTGAACTGAAGTGCCTAAAAGAAGGAATGACTTTTCTTTTGAGTGATTTTTTCAAGAAGCAGTGCCTGTTTTCTTATGTGTATGTATGTCTATATGAGACAGTTGAAAAACTTGAACTTCATATCTCACATTTCTTCTCCAGAGGGTAGGTCAGGCTGGAAGACTCTGAACATCTGCTGCTTCTCTGCAAATGCATGATTCTCTTAAATTTTGAGGTTGCACTGGAGGAGGAATTATTCACATCACCAGCAAAACTGACCTTTTATACTTCCCTGTTGCGCCAGGTGCAACATAGCTTCATATCAGAGTGTGAATAGACACTCCAAACGAGAGGTGTTCCAAGAAATGTTTGGAAAACAGAATACCGCCTCCTCTTTACGTACTTTCTCGTGTATTTATCAGCAACTTCAAAATCAAATGGGGATGTTTTTGTCATCTGAATACTGATGGAATACTTCCAGCTGGGCCTCCTCTGACGGTCCGCTTGCAAAACATAAACAGAAAAGATGGGGTGGGACTGCAATTTAGAAGCTCGAGCTGAGCAGGTCTCAGCCACTTACTGCACTTGGGGTGGAGGAATCAAACTCTTTCAACTGAAATGAAAGTATAAAAGCATCACCGAAGTGTGCTGGAACTGATGCGGCTGAAAATGTGCGTAGCTGGAAACTGTGAGTAGCTACATCTGCATGACTTCAAAAAGTCACTGTGTGTCCCTGGCACATCTAGAAGTCAGGAACATGTTGCCAAAGAACTGCCAGCCAGTTCCTGTGGGATGTCAATGGAACCAGTGGCAAGACCAAGGACCAAGCAAGAATTATCCCTGCATCTACTGATAGTGTGGCTATTTTGGGGTTGGAGTATGAGTAGGCTCGGGGAAGGCAAAGAGGAGTTTTCCACCCATCCACACACATGTGGCACAGCTCCCAGGGAGGCCAGCAGAAGCAGCAGGTCTGGAGCTTTTCAGAAGTGATTTTTAAAAGCCAATTCTATTGAATTAGACTGAATCAAATCCATAACAAACCTGCTGTTAGTGGTTTTCCAATGAACCAAGCTTTGAGACTGCTTCTAGAAAGTTGACCTTAGAAATCTTAGCCTTTATGGCTGCATTTTTCCCATTGCACAAGGAAAATGAATATTCAATCCATCACAGGTGTTTTGAAGCTTAAGTTATTAGTTTTTGTGAGATGCAGAGAAAACATCTGAAGACGCTTTAGCTACATATGATTGATAATGCTATACACAATGGAGATGTGCACCGAGCAGCTCATGCTCAATCTGTCATAGTTACCTTTGCTAGCCCTTAAAGCCAACTTTAATTAACTAGCATGATTGCCAGTGATGAAACAACTGAAAACATCTGGTTTAGAATTTTCTGAGTATAATTATTTGGAAATGTTGCTACAGAATGTGAACAGCAGAGAATATTAACCTATGGGTCATGAAAAGAAAAACAACAGGGCTTTGGAGAGGTGATTTATGAAGGATTGAATTCTGGCTTCCATCCTCCCCTGAAACACTGAGCCCGTGGGTATGCCCTTGTCCCACAAGACTGAATATCTATGGTATTGTGCTCGAATCCTAACTTTTTATCTGAGAAGTTGTTGCATGGTTTGTAGTTGTCTGCTTTGTCTCCATCTCTGCAGAAATGGAGCCTACCTGAGGCAGTCCAGGCTCTAGCAAGTGATGTTAGAAACTGTTGTCCTGGCAGGAAGAGGGGGTGGAAGGTACCTCCCCGGCTCAGTGAAAGCTGGGGAGAATGAATGAACTGTCTGGCAGTTCAGAAACACAATTAACAGCAAGGTGGCAACAACAGATGTATAGAAACCATATTTCTCTTGAGCAGATAGTGTGGAACCTTTCTTACAGACTTTCTTTTTTGTTTCCTGTGCTTTCCATATCCTACCAGAGCAAAAGTTGGTAGACCTCAATCACCTTGTAACACCTTACAACACAGACTGACTCTGTATGGCTTGCTAAGGTCTGACGGCTTCTGCAACAGTTCAGCTAGCTGGATGACATTTGGCTGCACTCACAGCTGTGCCTCTCCGGTAAAGAGTAACAACTATTTATTTTTGATCACTCAAAACCAGTTCAACGGCAGCAATGGCGTAGTGGTAGTTTGGTGCATTTCTTAATGAACATAATCCATCACAATGGACATCAATGGCCTCTTTAGTGGCTGTGTAGCAGAGAAAACAAGTGAAGGTGACGCAAGAACACTTGCATGAGCTTATTAACTCAGTCTGTGAAAAAGAACATTTTCTGAGGGAACATGACAGTATGAGAAGTTAGGTTACTGCATGAGTCTTTTCAGGATCAGGCCCTGAATAGGTCTGAGATATCCCCTTTGTGTTTCTGCTGATCTCTTTCGCAGGGGGAGCATTCTGCAGCTGTTCTGTGAATTACTTAGAAGTGCATTGACAAAAATGTACGTGTCTGGCTTTGTTAAAATTCAGAAAGGGACACTCATACCCTAAAGGACAATGTCTCTCCATGCTATCAAAAATATTTTAACCCATTGCACTTTTTCAAGTAGTAGGAGTAGATTAAAAAATTAATCCCCAAATCTGATGTTGTGTCTAGAATACATTTCAATCCTTGCCACAGGAATTTTTTTCATGTCAGTGAACTTTTTATGGTGAGATAACCAGAAGCAATTTAGAAAGCAACTTTCTTTCTCAGCTTTTGCCAATATTGTGGTTATCAAATAAGACCAGCTCTTTTATTTCTCATTTATTGCTATAACATCCACAGCATGGCTGGGAGTGATATCAATGGGAAAACATGAAATATATTTTAAAAATTGATTTGAACATCTTCTTTTCTGAGGAGAAAAGACAAAAATAAATTCTGACTCCTGCCAGCAACGGTGTTTGTGCTTCAGTGCAACAGCAACTTCTGTGTGCTCACCAGGAAAAGCAGTGTCAAGGGGACAAAGCTCTTCTTAATTTCAAAGGAGACTTTCATTTCAGGAAAACTTCTATTTCTAAGTGTTTGCAAACAAACAGCTGAGAACACTTCAATGTTTTATGAAAAAACATAACTGTGTTTCTCCTCTGGGTCACACTGGAGTCAGTGAAGTTACATGTGTATAAAATAGGGTATAAGTGAGAAAGACATAAACTTAGGAAATCATTACTGTATGATCTACCTGATGGAAAATTTCCTTTCAGGTCTAGCCAAATGACTGCAACTTTCCGTGTGAGATTATAACACCTATGCTATGGTGCTAAGTAGTTATCCAGCAGTACCTGCTGAGCCTCACTCCTATTAGCGGTGTAAGAAATCCACTGGTGTCCTCTCAGACTTTAAAACCCAGTTGGAAGTTTATCAATGAGTTATCTTGGAGGTGGCTCACCTTGAATGAGATACAGTGTCACACTCTTGCTTGTTAAACAGGCTTTTATATAAGTGTTATGGTTTCCATAGAAACATAACTAAATCTTTCCTCTAGCATAATCCCAAAGGCTTTCACAGACCTGGAAAATATGCGGTGAATAGTCAAATCATTTTTTATACTGACAAAAAGAATGCCACAGTTGTCACCCAGTCAAGTTTCTCACATGGGGCAAAGTAAGTTTAAATCCCACAATGCAGAATTGCCTTGCAGCATTCTGACATTTTCTGGAATCCCATTTCCCTGCAAGTTCAGTTTTATAAACCTCTAATGAAAACTTACAGAACTGTGTAAGCCATAGTTGAAAAAGGCCTTTTACTCATTTGTCTTCCCAAGGCACGTTGGTGAGTGCAAAACCCATGAGAACAGAAACAGTAATTACGCTGATGATCTCTTTCCCAGGTCTATATAGTTTCCAGTTGTGCATTTTCTAGTGTTCTTCATGTTGAGTTTTAAATGTTCCCCTTAATTGTTGGGCTTCCCACCGTGTAACAGGGATTTGCCAGGCAGAAAGATTTCCCCTGACAATCGGTCTACAGCGTCCTCTTATGTAATTTCACCCCACTTCTCTTAGTGGTTTAGGACCCCGTTCACTTTTCTAGGTCACGGCTGAAGATATTTCTTGGTACTGTTCTATAACAGAGATGGGGCTGGTCTGTGCTAATTCTTTAGTAGTTTGTGGGCATTTTAATACTTTCAACTAAAAGAGAGGCAGGCAATAAACTTGATCACTGGGCCCAGACGGTTAGCTCCTCCTTGGGTGAGTTTTCCCAGCCATCTTTTTTTTTTCCTCTTTTTTTTAGTGTTATAGACTTGGATAATATGAAAGAGTTTTTGGACTGTTTGTGGTCTGCATGTTTTGTTCTTTCAGTGATGAGGTGTGTTGTTTTCGTGCCAGCTGAATAGCCAAAAGAAAGAAAACCAAAAAATGTTCAAGGTCTTTATTATCTTTGTACTCCCCTAGCTCATTTTTATTCTCTGTGATACCAAGGTATTGGGAGAGGTCCTTTATAAACTGTTTCCCACCTCTTTACCTCCCCAGTTAGTTTTTCTGTCTCCTGCTTTATGTCACTACGAAGTTAAAGAATATTCCTATATCATTTTTCCTGGCATTGCTAATACAGTGCGCAGAAGACTGATTCTGGATGGAAACATTTTACACCTTTTTTTTCTCACCATTAGAGCACAAAAACACTAGTGATCTTATCTAAACAGATTTGAATTAATGTTTAGGTTAAGATTATCTGCATTACTGTTGCTGGATGCATTAACAAGAATTTCTGTATTTTGAAGCTGATTTAGCAAGGTGGTTTGACTGAACTTTGAGATCCTGAGGCATTTGCCATGAAGCCTTCCCACTCTCCTTACACTTCTGTATGTTTTTTATCGAGTCCCTGCATATTAGTAACTAATCTGTCATGAGAAGGCTTCAAATGCAGAGGTCATACCCAACAGAGATTTCATAGATCGTCTGCAAATATGTAAGGCCAAGAAATGTTCAGCTTGATGCTGTCTGTAGCAAGAAGCATGTAGCAACCTTCCTTGCTCAGGCAAATCCCATCCTTTGGGTAACACCTGGGTTAAAAATAGGGGAAGTCCACAGCATAAAATACTGAAAAAAAATTCTAAGCACTGTGTATAAGAATAATGGATTTTAGAAAACAGATCAGGTTGTGCAGTGGGACCCCTGATCTGTCTCCCAGCTCCCAGCAGTGGTCAAGGTGTTCTGCTGATGCTGACTCCCGTGGTGGACTGTGGGTCCCTGTTGCACCAGGAGGATCTCTGGGAATATCATCTCTTTGGGTCTGTGCACTCAGACCAGGGAATGTGCTCACTGGAGACTGCATCGTCCCTTCACTCACCCTTTTGGAGGCTCATGTGAGGCTCCTGGAGGAAGAAGTCCCCATCCCATGAGACATGATTAAGGGAAGCAAAAGTGAGATGGTTGTGCACTGTTTTAAAAGTCCATTCGTACTCAATTGGATTCTGTTTCTCGTAGGAGATCTATTCAGGTACTCCTGTCATGGGCGGGGGAAATTCTGGCAATATTGAGGTACCTTCTGCCAGCTCTAACAGAGTCTGCTAGAAATTGAATGTTCTTTCTTTGGTGCAGCTGCAATTCTCCCAAACCCCCAGGTATAATGACCCCTTCTGGCCATCTCCAGTATACTGAAGAGCTACTTGATGATTGTCTCTGTCGAGTGTTTCTTTGGCATAGACAGACCTGTGGCCACATTCAGAGCCAGTGGTGACACTAGCAAGGGGATGTGGTGGAGGCTGAAGCGGAAAAGCCCGAGGTGCAGGAGCAGAAAGGGGTGAGTGTGCTGGGCCTCGTCCTGCAAGGGCCATAACAAGGTCTGAGCAGGGTATGGTGATCAAGAAGGGAAATACAAAATGGGGAGGAGGTGGGAAGGGGCTGTGTTCATGCAGAAGCTGCATTCATGTAACTGCGTTTTCAGTCCAGCTCCCTTGCACTAGGGGATGGCTGCCGTGGTGGTGGGGGCTGTGAGGTGCTGTTTGCTGTGGCTCGGTCCTGAGACTGCTGGTACAGGCACAGTCACAGGGAAGGAGCTTGCAAAGCCTTCTGGTGTCTACTCAGGTAGGTATTTGGGACAACTCACCATCTCTGAGCATAGAATCCTTCTCCATTTTCATGGACCATGTTCCTAATCCACTGATCATTTCTGTGCAATAAGTTGTCATCCCTATTGCTCTCCAATTTCATTCAACAGGAGGGAAATGTTCTTTGACTTTTAGTCAAATACGTTGATTTCTGATATCTCAAGGAAGTCGCTTCTGCCATGGTCCTTCTTCTGCCACACTGACTTCAGGCCCTTCTCTTGGTGCTCAGATTGCAGTTGGTGCCTCCTGGCTCAGTCTCCTATTCAGTCACCAGCTCTGCACACTAATCTGCTGGAGGAAGCAGCCTGTTTTGCTCTGTCACCTTGTGTGGATCATTGTATCATTGCTAGTCTGGAGGTTTAAGGTATTTTCAGCTTTGAGCAGGAGCACTACTTTGGCCAGGTGCTCAAGGCCTGCTAGAGGTCAATGATAAGAAGATATGAACATATTTTTATTTGAAATCAGGCTTCTTTTACTCATTGCAGTGAGAAGAGCATTTAACTGAGACAGCATTAGGCTGTGGCTGCACTTTTCTGAATATCCATAAGCAGACTAGCTACAGGGCTGCTCCCATTACTCCCTATAGCAGTGCCCAGGGAACAGTAATTATTTGCCACGTTGGTATTTTGGATACAGTAAGTGCAATTAGTTCTGTGTTAGGTACAATAAATGCCACATGAGGTAGTTGCTGTTTCACAGAGGCTGCAGTGCAGGTGGGCTCCGGGGGGTCCACTAATGGCTGGGTGGGTCAGGGAAGGAGGATCTGGGGGCTTTAAGGAATGGGAGCTTTGGACTACAATGAGAAAGAGAGTGTGAGCGTGGCACTTGCACTTGCCTAAATAAAACCTGCTGTCCTTATTCAGTGAAAGGATGACTTGTCTATTTATAGTGAGGCCTCAAAATGGACTTCAAGTGCCATGAAAATCTTAGAATGCCCATAACCCTTTATCATAATGACTGAACTCTATCAAAAATGCCTTATTCTCCTGCAAAAGTTTGCTCTTCTGCTTATTTGTACTTATGGAAGAAAACCATCTCGTATTTTACCTCAACTTTTCCTTGTTTAGTTTTCTTCTACTACTTCTTGTCTTGAGGCTCTGAATAACTCTTTTGCTTCTGAGACTTTATATACTCTTTTCTATGTATATTGTTACCTTGCAGGTATATGCAGTCTGTTGTTATTGTTCCTTTTATTGCCAATATAAATTTAACTCCTTCAGTGTCTACATGATTTATTATTCTGTATATAAAGCTGTAAGATCAATGTGGACTTGATTTCTCTTGACTTTGAATTTTTAAAATAGTTACAATATTTTAAACAATATTTTAAGCAACTCTAAAGCAAACAAATTAACCTCAGTTCAGTGCATGCAAAAATTTTGTGATATTTATCAATAGCCAATATCTATCAACACCAATCTAGAGGAGCTGGAAGTATGATCCTGTGAAATCAGAATTTTTTGCCAATCCAAATGGACTGGCTCATAAAATTTAAGCCTGGAAATAAGCATTTCCTTCTGGAATGATGGAGAGGGTCCTTTCGAGCAGCCAGCCCAGCAGTTCTTAGAAAATATCGGAACCAGGCTGAGATGAGGATGGCTTATCAAGGATCTGTGTTTAACCCTGCCTGCTGTTTTACTCTATTCAGGAATGTGAGCAGAGTGAGCTGAAACTCTACAAAATCCAGACGAAACTATTATGATTCATCTAATTAGCATTGTATAAAGTTCCTTTTTTCTGAAGTTTTAAATATACAATGCTGCTGTAATTCAGTTAAGTAACTGAGCATAGGCTTAACGTAGGTGCATGAATAGTCCTGTCACTTTCAGCACTTAAAATCAAACATGAGCAGGTGCTTTATTAGAACGGGGCTAAATTTGCTTGCTAAAACTATTTATTATGAATGACAGATATCTGAACTGCAGTGCCTTCAGGTGGAATATACCTGAGTGAATATGGACACCTGTAAGCTATCGTCCATGTGCTCATGAGTGGCAACGTCCTTGTCTTCTGCTCCTGCGACGGGAACAGCATCTGAGATTTAACAATAACCTAACACTGTTCTTTCTCTGTTTAAAGGGGAAAATGCAGCTCTTCCACCTTGGTGTTAGGTGATATATCCCAGTCAGAGAAAGAGAAATCTCCTGAGGAGCTGATTTGGGGCTGCTGGCCGTGGATGACCGATTGGTGTTGATGGGAACTGATGGCTTGGTCGCAGCCCTCCAGACACCGGGTGCTTACTGTGCATGCTGTCTCTGCTGCAGAACAGATGGTCTAATCCACAGCGAAGAGCCAGGCGGGTATCAGAGCCAGACACAAATCTCCCAGACTACGCATACAGCTCCGCTTCACGTGGGAGCACGGTGCAGTTGTCAGCTCTCATTACGACCCTGCGAGTGAACTCAATGCCTTCCCAGCTGGGCTGAAGCCAGACTGGCTGGTGGAGACCTGAGGAGGGCAGCCCCTCTGCTTCCATGGGGGAAAATCCCTCCCTGCTTCACTGGCCATCCCACATGCTTTCCTTGGGGCAGAGCAGAGGGGCAGGGAGAGAGGCTGTCCCTTATGTGCTCCTGGCACAGGGACAGAAGGAGAGGGGTGAACAGTCCTTGTTAGAGCTGTCCTCCTTCATCCAGGGTATGACACCCAGCCCATCAGGAGGCAAGACCCCAAGCCCCGTGTTGCATAGAAGGAGGCATGGCAAAGAGCAATCCCCGAGCAGGTGGAGGATGGGGACTCACATGGTGGGGGATGACTGGATAGTTGTAAGCTATTGCAACAGGAGGAAGGCTCCTTCACCACCTACAGAGGTGTAGGACCTCAACAGGTAAGCTCAGAAGGTTGTGTTGGGGAAGGTGTCTGGGCTGGTTGAGTGTGACCCATACACTGGAGCCAGGAAGCTGTGGATGGCAGTGGTGGGAGACTCCCTCCTGTGGGTGACAGAGGCACCCTTGACCTGCTAGGCTAGATGTCTCAGGAGGTTTGCTGCTTGACCAGGGCTGTGATATGGGGTGTACTAAAGAGACTGACAAGACTTATCCAGCCCTCAGACTACTACCCCTTGCTTGCTCATCCACATGGACACTAGTCATTCTTCTGGGAAGACCTTCAGTATATCAAGAGTGGCTACAGGGCCTTGGTGGTAAGGGCCAAGGCCATGCGGGCCCAGTAGGGGTTCTCCCCAGAACTGCTGGTGTATGGGAGAGGTTCAGATCAAAGTGGTTGCATCTTGTGGGTCAAGTTTTGGTTATGCAGCCAGTATCCAACACAGGGCTTAAGCTCTGGTAACGTTCTTTGAGGAATGAGGACAGCAGAGGGAAAGACAGGATCCATCTGACAAAGTGGGACAAGAACTCTACCAGGAGGCTTGCTAACATAGTAAGTAGGGCTTTATACTGGGATGCCAAGAGATGGTGACCAAAGCCCAAAGAGAGGTGGAGGAATCCATGTGTTTATCTCCACTTGTCCACCTAAGACTACATGTTAACTTTGTGCACAGCAAGTTTTTTGGGACAACACAGGGTGCAAAGCTGCAAGGGCAGCACAAGCAGGTACAACTCTTCCCAGAGCTGCCTGTTAGCAGTGGTACAAACTGCTGTGTTCCCAGTTAGCTCCTCTCCCCTGACTCAGCCAGGGTCAGTTGTGCTGAATTCCCTGTTATAGTTATACTGGGAAGAGAAGGGGCTAAGAATAGTAGGTAGACTTACCCTGAAATGCATAAAACATGTTTTCCTTCAGTCTTATTTCTTAAAACATGCAATAGCATGCAGAAAGTTTGGAGACTTTTTGCCTTTGCAGTACCTGGGTGAGTACGCATGTATCTTACAGCCCTCATGTTCCACACGGTGACTAATGGCTGGGCTGTTGCCTGTGTTGGCACACAGCAATCATCTTGATGACTCAAGGCTCTGAGGGAGAGAGTAAAGAGGGTACAGGGTGAGTGAGCCCATGGATGGCACATCTCAAACTCCGGTGATGGGTAAATGATTTCTTTTCTGCAAGTGCTTAAAAGGGCTGGGAATACACTAAGCAGTGCTTCTTTTGTAGATCGCCTGGAGGTGATTCTCAGGGTCTACAGGAGAAAAATGCTGTGGAAAAGCTCTGCTGAATTCGACACAGCACTTACTTCCCTTATGGTGATTGACAGAAAGAGCTCGAGGAGTCTGCTTAATAGATGTCCAGAGAAAGTATCCAAGCTTTAAAACATCCCCAAACCAAGCTCTAACCCAAAGCTGGCCCTTGGCTCACAGGCAATCAGCAGAGAGGCACTTGACGCCAAATCAAAAGTTGGTCATAAAAGCAATATTCACTTCAAGCCACAACAACATGGGCTGCTGATATATAGCTCTGCACATCTCTTTCCCAAGATGTTGGACTTTTAGGGGCCTTTGTCCTTTAATATAAGCAGAGATTGGACTTTGTGGTTGTCGTTGCTACAAAGAAGGAAAGTATACATCCTTAGTGCTCTGGAAGTACTTGGTATGTTAGGTATGCCCCAGTGTCTATGGGTTTTAAGGAAGCTGGAAAGTGCTGCAGGCAGTGAGGGGTCTGTTTTCATCTCAGTAGTAGGGACAGTGATCTTCCTTTCTAAGGTGGACCAAGAATTTCCCTTTTTGCTCCACTCTCTTCATATCTGAAGGTCCTGACCAGCACTCTTCACCAGATCTTGAATGTTCCTGCAGTCCTATGACTTGGGAGAGCTGGCGGCATCACCTCACCTCCAGATGAGATGAAGTGTCATCCAGCTTTGGCCTTTTGGATCAGCCGAAGGATAAGATCCAACTTGCAGCTTATCCTGATTAATATATTTTTCCTAGGAGGTAGGTGTAAAATTCAGGAGAGAGTCAGTGGCATTTGCATCTTGGTCTGCATGCCTCTGGTCTTTAGTAAGAATTTAACTGCTGCTGATGGAGTTTTTGGATGATTTTTCCTTTCTCTCACATCCCAGGAGGTGGCATGTCCTTGCAGTGATGCTAGAGAAGCACTTTCTTTCTGCTGAGCTCTCCGTTCCTTGTTTAATTTGGGTATTTATCCCATATGACAGTGGCTCCTCTTATTTAATGCTGTCTAGAAGAAATTGGGGGGAAGGTTCATAAGGCCATGTCTCTGAGACATACTTTTCATCAGACATCTCACAAAGCCATCAGAGTCCCTGGCTGTGGCCTGCATTTAACTGCATTCAGAGGGATGCTGGCAGATAGCGCAGATGCCAAGCTGGTGCATCCCTCAAGGTACAGCAGAGAGCCTGGCTCTCCATATCACTACCAGTTTGGTGCTGCTCCTGCAGCATCACTGCCAGTGTTGAAATCAAGGACACAGCTTCCACGGCTAATGGAAACAGGACACTTGTCGTGTGTCTATGTGAAATATACTCTAAAATTAATTTACATCACTGTATTACTGTTCTTTATGCATCTCATGAAGCTTAGTCCCTCAAAGGACAATTATAATACAGACTGAATGTTATAAATACCTATGCGAAAAGGACTCAGGTTCTCCTTGGGAAGAGCATGGGTAACCAGGGAGGTTAAACTATAATTGCCTGTTCACTCCTGTTTTGCCTGCAGGAGGATTCAACTTTTATGTCATAATTTCTTCCACTGATCTGCTGGATACCATCAAACAAATTACCTCACTTCCCGCCATCACTTGTCCATGTTTTTCCCATATTGACTCAAGCTATTTGAGATTAGGATGGTTTCTCAGTGGTAACATGTATAATGGTGCCTTTGAGGTACCTGCAGCTCACGAAGATGTAGCCAGCTTAGCTTCATATTAGGTAAGTCCAGTGCTACTAGGAGCAAAGCCACAGCAGCAGGAAGCTCATCAGAAGTGACACTTCAGAAGCTCATGTGGCCTCAGATGTGCTTCCCTTCAGCCCACCTCCAAAGCTGGACAAATGTTTGGCTCTCCAGCCCGTGCCAAGCAGGAATATTGACTGCTGGAATATTTTGATATGTCAACTGCTAGTTGGGCTAAAGCAGACTCAAGCTCGACTAGAGAGCTGCAGGATTCATTTCACCTAACCATAGCGACATACAAGGTAATAGAATAGAATAGAATAGAATAGAATAGAATAGAATAGAATAGAATAGAATAGAAAATCATAGAATCATAGAATCATTAAGGTTGTGAAAGACCTCTAAGATCATCAATTCCAACCATCAACCTAACACCACCATGCCCACTAAACCACGACCCAAACTGCCACATCTACATGTTTTTTGAACGCCTCCAGTGATGGTGACTCCACCACTTCCCTGGGCAGCCTGTTCCAATGCTTGACTACCCTTTCGGTGAAGAAATTTTTCCTAATGTCCAATCTAAACCTCCCCTGGCACATCTTGAAGCCGTTTTCCTCTTGTCCTATCACTTGTTACCTGGGAGAAGAGACCAACACCCACCTCTCTACAGCCTCTTTTCAGGTAGTTGTAGAGAGCGGTAAGGTCTCCCCTCAGCCTCCTTTTCTCCAGGCTAAACAACCCCAGCTCCCTCAGCCGCTCCTCACAGGACTTGTGCTCCAGACCCTTCACCAGCTTCGTTGCCCTTCTCTGGACACGCTCCAGCACCTCAATGTCCTTCTTGTAGGGAGGGGCCCAAAACTGAACACAGTATTCGAGGTGCGGCCTCACCAGTGCCGAGTACAGGGGCACGATCACCTCCCTACTCCTGCTGGCCACACTATTCCTGATACAGGCCAGGATGCCGTTGGCCTTCTTGGCCACCTGGGCACATTGCCGGCTCATGTTCAGCTGGCCGTTGACCAGCACCCCCAGGTCCTTTTCCGCTGGGCAGCTTTCCAGCCACTCTTCCCCAAGCCTGTAGCGTTGCCTGGGGTTGTTGTGACCCAAGTGCAGGACCCGGCACTTGGTCTTGTTGAACCTCATACAATTGGCCTCGACCCATCGATCCAGCCTGTCCAGATCCCTCCACAGAGCCTTCCTACCCTCAGGCAGATCAACACTGCCGCCCAACTTGGTGTCATCTGCAAACTTACTGAGGGAGCACAAAAGAATAGTTCCATTGGAAGGGACCTGCAACGATCATCTAGTCCAACTGCAAATGATGCCCAGTCAAAGCCAGGCATCTAGGTTTCTCTATCCTTCATTGAGACACTGTCACCTCCATGTGATTGTTCAGTCCCACTACTTTAGACACTGTCTCCTGTGTCTACAGATGGAGCCCAGACTAGTTACCTGGCTTTCAAGTGCCTACAGATAGCTGAGAAGAATGAAATCCTATGTGGATATTTGTCCCATAGTGTTGTTCTGGCTTCCCTGGACCTTCCAAGTGCTGCTCCAATCCTAGCATAAAGCAGTAGCTTTGTTATATGTATGCCAGCTCAGTGTCCGTGCCAAAATACTGCTTTCTCTGGGTGAGATATTTGTCAAATTCTGATCTGTCAGGTTTCTGATTGTCATTGACATTTTGAATAATCACATGATCTCAATAGGTGTGAAGCTGCCATTGTGCAGTGGAGGTTGACTCGTCACACACATTATGGGACAGTGTTTTTCTGTGAATATTTCACCCTTGTGCACTTATTTTTCCTGTCAGTGAGACTGAGGCAGTTTTAATGATTATTTTTCAACTGCATTTTATTTTGATACAAAGAGAATTTTATATTGCTGGCCAGATACTTGAAGGTGTCTGTTCCTGTTTGGCTATTTTCCTTCCATGGTTATTCCTTCAAGGACTACTGGAGGCACGTAATATATTAATATTTATTATGTCAAGAATGAGAGTGATTGCGGTGTTGACAGCTCACCTACAGCTGTATTAGATATGGCAAACTCTTCTTCTTTCTTCTTGCTATGGAGATTCCTGTGGCTGTATTTTCTCCAGTGTTTCATCTGTAATTAATTAATAAATGACTTGGTTTTTAAAAAGCCTAACTCTTGACTCTGTTAAGCATAAAGGAAAGGAATAAGATCTTTTTGTCCTTTGCCAAGACATCAATGGGAATTTTACATAAAGAAATATGTTGGAAAGCTGCCATGGGTTGCAAGGTGATGTATTCCCTAACACATCAGCATGGACCTTGGAGTACATCAGTTTCTGCTTTGACTCGTTATATGGTCAAGGGCTAATGACTTTGACTCAGGCCCTTGATAACATTCAGGTACCTACCTTTCACCAACAGAAATGCAATGGAGGAAGTGTGCGGGTGCTGCAGGCACACCCATGTGTCAGTTTGCAGCGCTTCTGTCTATCACAGTCTTGGAAGACAGCATCTAAGGGTTGTTCTTGCCGGAGAGCCATTTCTGCATCCATGCAGGCATGGGGAGGGGAGTCTGTCTTGGCAGAGAGTTAGTGTCACTAAGGTAATCGGCTTAAATTTGTTGATGGCAGTTTTCAGACTTTTGGCACTGATAGTCAAAAATGCCTATTGCCTGGCCACCAAAAGCCAGTTGTAATGGCAAACTTTGTATTATTGTCCAGATCTGATTCCCTTTGTTCTTCACTCCTGCTCCCTTTCTTCCCCATCCAGTAGCATGACTGGCATTAAACTAGTTAATTGCTGGCATCGAATTCTCAGGACTGACCTTTAAAACTGATACTACAGTGTAATGAAAGTGAAATGAGTGAGATGGGTTGGTCATTGTTAGAATTGTTAGATGATTTTGATAGGCAACCTGGGATTCAGGTATCGCTTGCTATGTCTTTGCAACCATGATAGAAATTTTTCTTTCTTTTTCTCTCTTTAACAGGATTTATGATTTTGCTGAATCTGAATGTCATGTATGACACATAAACAGATTATATTGATCAGATAACAACCTGTGGTCTGCATTCATGACCATCCCCTTCCTCCTGCCTCACCAAGATGGATGGATATTGTTGTGGTTTAATGCCAGCCAGCAACTGAGCCCCACGCAGCCGCTCACTCTGTCCCCCCTGGTAGGATAGGGGAGAGAATCGGAAGGGTAAAAGTGAGAAAACTCGTGGGTTGAGATAAAGACAGTTTAATAGGGAAAGCAGAAGCCGTGCACACAAGCAAAGCAAAGCAAGGAATTCATTCCCTACTTCCCATGGGCAGGCAGGTGTTGAGCCATCTCCAGGAAAGCAGGGCTCCATCATGCCTAACCGTTACTTGGGAAGACAAACGCCATCACTCCAAACGTCCCCCCACTTCCTTCTTCTTCCCCCAGCCTTATATGCTGACCATGATGTCATATGGCATGGAATACCTCTTTGGCCAGTTGGGTCAGCTGTCCTGGCTGTGCTCCCTCCCATCTTCTTGTGCACGGGGCAGAGCATGGGAAGCTGAAAAGTCCTTGATTAGTGTAAACATTACTTAGCAACAACAAAAACATCAGTGTGTTATCAACATTATTCTCATCCTAAATCCAAAACACAGCACTATACCAGCTACTAGGAAGAAAATTAGTTCTATCCCAGCCAAAACCAGGACAGATATTCACAGAAAACACAGACTCCTTTGGATCTGTGTGCAAATTCTGGATTGGATAAAGGGGATTAAAATAGTGAAGTTTTGAGCTGTTGCATGATTGGGATGTGTTTTCTTGAGATGATGACTGCTGAGATGGGGGTGACACATATCACAATTGCAGTCTGCAGCATCACTTAGCTTTTGCTAGAGCAAACCGGTTGCAGTGACATCCAAATGTTTTCTCCTTTGACAGTACAAGTAATCCAGAAGCATTGTAATTATTAACTATAGCTTATTTCTCATTCAGAATAAGAATTGGAATATTATATTCCTTAATAACTGCATTAAATTCTCCTTTATTTGTAGACTCTCTGGAAGGATCCCAACTAAATTCAAGATTAGTTGCCTGGGAGACCAAATAATGCAATTCAAAATGCAATGTGGTGCAGACTAGTTGCATGCTGCCTAGCATATGCCCAACTTTTTTCTACAGAAGACCTGGTTTCAGAAGTTTCTGGATCTTACGCTTGCTTTTTCCAATGGGGTAGGAAGCTTTAATTGTATTTCAAGTCTCATTTTTTGTTTGTTTACTGACTTGTCTCTAAGAAAGATTATAAGGTTGTCTCCTACTAGTGCATTATTTTTGTGTGTTTATGATTTTAATAGACACCTTCAGCAGTGTTATCAGCTTCTTTTTTAAATGTTCACATGAAGATTTTTAGTGCTGGGTACCACTGGGACCAATGAGAGTGGCAGCTCTGAAAAAGAACTCTTTAACACGTTAACTGGACTAACTAGGTAAGTAGTATTACTTGTTACTTACTAATGTCCAGAAACACAAATAAGATCCATGACACATCATTGCCTGATAAAGGGACAGGTAGTTCCTGTCTTGAAGAACTCATTGTCAACCGATAAAACAAAAATGCATCACAGTGATTTGGCTAACATGAATTACAGATCAGCGGGAGAGCTGGGATAAAGATAAAGATCATTTGAGCTCCATGGTCCTCTCCTTCCACTCTGCCTATCTGCCTTTTCTGCAAGTAAATGTAGGATTACCCAGTTTGGGATATTTCCTCCTTTTCTGTTCTTCTTTGTGAACCATTATAGGTCATTCAAATGTGTTGCTGGGAAGGAGAAGAAACCTTCTGAAAATCAGCCTTACCTGCAGGAGGCTCTCTGTGATGTGTTGACTCCGCCAGGTTGTTGTCTCCACCCCCACGTACCGGCATTTTGAAGAGAGGAGCATTGGGTCCCCAATGCCAACAGCTGCCTCATTGCGCACTGATTCATCTGTCAGCAGTGACTCTGACTGCTGGAGCACAATTGTGACCTATAGCTGCCTTGTCAATGCGTAAAATGCTGGCTGTTTAAATCGACATGAGATAAGCAGCAAGTATCTAACCTTCCAGCCCAGAGCAAGATTCCTCTCTATTGTGCTTCCAGCTGGGGCTGGGGGATCCCGAAATAGGGTGTACAGAGTGTGCTAGCAGAGCATGCTTCAAAATCCCTGACCTGTCTTGAAATGGTTTACTCTGTTTTATCTGATAGCATGAAACATGCGACAGATGCTGACAATTTACATGGCACATAATCACTGCACCAGCGATCCTGCCAGGCTCACCAGTTAAACAATACCTAGGAAGTATTGCAACAATTTCTCTTGAATATATGGCCACAAACATGCTTTATATCGCTGGTAGCTGCAGGGTCATTTCACGGGTCTGTATTTAGAGGATTGGGAAATTCTGTCCCGGTTAAAAGCCAGGCTTAGTACTTTCTAGTAACTCTTCTCAGGAAATATGCTCCTTTAGGTCCTATTTCTTTTTGGATTTTACTTGGGTTTATTGTATTAAGTGAAAACAAGCATCTTTTATTTCTATTTGTGTATCTGCATGCCCTTTACATGGTGTTTGAGTGATGCAGGAGTCTGGGTTGTGTTGTTCCCATCCGGCCAAGAAGCTCCAGTGCTACTAAGGTACAGTCACAACAAGAAGACATAATAAAGAGGAACATGTGCAGGATGTGCAGGAGCTGTGTGCCTAGGGTGAAACATGAAACCAAACAGAGCATCAACTGATGAAACCATCAATCCAATTCACAGCTGCTTCTGATCGGTGGTGACATGTTGCAGATCACTATCACTGGCTACCAATACAGAGCTCCTTTGCAGAAGGACGCTGATGTGAAATAAGCCTGTAAGAGATGACTGGAGGAAAAAGGTTGAAGGAGTGCAAATTGTATGGAAGTGCATGATTTGGACATGATGGGGCCTGAGAAGCATTAAGCGAGGATTTTATAGACTATGCTCTACGCCCAGCTCTGCAAAATGCACCGTTGCTTACCTCTCATTTGTACACAGAGTGCTCTGCTCTGTGCTGCACTTCTCG
The DNA here is from genome assembly GCA_030449065.1 of Oceanodroma leucorhoa. Lineage (NCBI taxonomy): Eukaryota > Metazoa > Chordata > Aves > Procellariiformes > Oceanodroma > Oceanodroma leucorhoa. The sequence continues at coordinate 869,226 of JASVER010000121.1, read as the reverse complement.
GCCCTTTCTCCCTTAAATGAAGATCCAGTTTCTCTTCTGGTCATTCCAGCTGAAAATGCTAGCAAGGGAGATCTGCATTAAGACTCGGTATCTGCTGTCAGTCTCCATTGCGTGTACAACCCCTGCCCCTCTCTTGCTCCTCCAGCAAGCTCTGGCTGCCGTACCTCACTCCCGCCCCGCGAGCCTGCGAGGAGGCTCCTCTCCCCCCAGCTGCAGTGTCACCCACCCGCCGGGCTGCCGCTCTTAGCCTTTGCTCTTTGCCTTTTGTGCAATCTGCTCTACTCAGACCTCCCTGTACATTGAGGCCAACAGGAAAATCTCTGCCATTGATTAGTCGTCAAGGCCCCATATCAGAGATGAAGATGTGGAGCAACCAATATATTCTTTGATATTCTGCCTGGGTTTCACAGCTCTGCTCCCTGGTTGCGGGTGTTTATTACCCTGTCCGCAGATCGTAACAGCATGTACTCACTGAAACATCATTTGATTGCGACCTGAAAAACCTTGACAGAAAGAAAATATCAGTTAGTAAATGGCTTGTTAAGCTCAGGGCAGAGGAAGGTATAATGATATCCAGTAGTTGGATGCTGAAGATGGAAAATTTGAGTAAGGAAAAATAAGGTGCTAATTTCAACTCGGCATGAGTAGCTGTTAGAGCAGGCAGTCAGGGGAGGAGCAGGCTCTCCGTCTCCGCTGAGGACTCCCAGCAACAGGAGGACACTTCTCTGGAAGACTCTGGCCAAACACCAATTGTTAGGCTCGAGGAAGACCACAAGAATATCACGTAGTAGCTGTGACACCTGTGATGAGGTGAGGGAACCTGCTGTTCCCTAAGGGGCTTAAACTCTCTGGATCAATGAGTGAAAGGATTAGGAACTTATTTTGTCTTGCAGCAGTCATCGATTGTTTTTTGAAACTCCCCAATTTAGACATGCACATCAAGCAGAGGGACATGCAAAAAGGCTGGTTATGTACACTGCCCGTCACTGCACTGAGCTGGACTCCTATGGGAGTTACAGAAATGCAAAATCTAGTTATCAAATTAAATCAGTCCCACTGAGGTGTCAATAGACAGACTGGTCCAGTTTTTCAGAAGGAAGACTTGCTGTCGGAGCTGCCATTTTCCAGTAAAAATAAGCATCATGTGTCAAGTATGCCCTTTACAAACATTCATCCAAAAAATTATCTGCTCATACCAAGAAATGGTTTGAGTGGGAGATGTAGAAAATAGGGCAGCCTAATCAGAGGTAGGTTGAAATCAAGGTCACTGTAACATATTCCAGGTTAAGATATAAAACAGCTATTCTCTGGGACATGAATACAACATGTTTTTAGCATGCAGCTGGCACAGATGATGCTGGTGTACCATAAACATTCGTACCCCATTTGTGGTGCCTCTCCTACCCCTGCCTGCTGTCCCTGACCCTGCGACTGTCTGTGCTGAGCTCTCTGCCAGGCTGAGGCAGGGGCACTGCCTTGCCCACGCCTTGTGAAGGAGGTTGGCAGAGAGGTTTACAGGAAGGACACGGGAGAACTCTCGGTATTTGAGACCTTACATTTGCATTCATCCCAGAATTAATCTGTGCCTTAGTTGAATAAACTAGTTTCATCTTTATGCTGGTGGTTCCTCTGCAATACCAAATCCAGGTAGGTACTTAAATTAACTGTGCGAAGAGGCATATCCATGAATTCAGACATTCGTTTGATGCTTGCCTTAGTTTTCCCACTGACAAGAAGTATGCAATAATTTAAGAATAAGAAATAAGTATCAAAATTTGTAGGGCCATAATGAACAAACCCTTCTGAAATGGTCTGACATTTTCTGGAGAAAAGCTAAGTTTTCTGTTTATTTTTTAAAGAAAATCATCCAAGGATTTTGGGTGACCCAAGCCGCAAGTTCAGAAAATAAACTGCCAGTGTTATGCTGAACTGGTCTATTAGTATGGATGCCAAGAGGCACTCTGCTCATCAGTTACACAGAGAATTAATGATTTCACATGCTAATGCCCTCTCTCCATCAGTATCCTACAAATGGAGCCATAACAGCGTCCTGCAGTCTTGCTTGGATGCTTGCAATTGTGTAAGAATCACAGCAGAAATCCACACCGAATCCTCACCCTTGCCACCTGAGAAGAGGGTGGGTTTTAAAAAAAGACCCCAAACCACCTCTGAGCACAGCAGCCCCTGGAAGATGCAGTATCTTGGTGCCGAATCATATTATTTCCAAATGGGTTCACGTCAATTTGAAAGACCATTTTAAGAAGACAGAACAGTTCCTCAGTAATTACAGCCACACCAGCTTAATTTACAAACTCCTGTAAATTTGTTGACACATGGTAATAGTGGTATTTAATCATGGTTCTGATATCAGGTTTCTACTTCTTTGGTACACTTGGTGCCTTTCATTACTAATTTCATCCTAAGCACCCTTCCTTTTTCAAAGACCTTCAGAGGAAAAATTTCTCTGAGACTTGACTGTCTGGAAATGCACCGTGATGCAGGTTTCATTCTCCTGGGAGAGTGAAACGGTTGTGTCAAAAGCTTTGTATTTTCCAGTAGCTTCATGTTTTAGGAAATGCTGAAGAAATGTATTTTAGGAAATGCTTTGAGAAGGGAAAGGAAGGGAAGGGAAGGGAAGGGAAGGGAAGGGAAGGGAAGGGAAGGGAAGG